>CM063288.1:3607500-3632500 GCA_032173965.1 Sitta carolinensis | reverse complement strand
ACCCTGCCTGCAGGAGGAAGCCCTCAAGGACAGAAAGACATTTTTCCCCCCACCACGTGAGCAAATACAAATACCTACATCTGCCACAGAAGCATAAGGGGTTTCTAAATAAAATGTTGTCAGCCACTCACTGAGTGCTAAAGTGGTGCTAAGCTGCAGAAAACAGTATTTCCTTTGGCATTTCAGACAGTTTCGAACCAATGTTTGAAACTCAAAACCAGTGCCAAGCCTAAACACATCTGGTTGATCCCAGGCCACAAATAGCACAGGAATGCCTTCAACACCTTCCAGAACTGCCATACTGAAAGCTTAATTCCAAAATAGAGCTGACAAAAAATACTTGTCAGCATGATGCCACACGACAAAACTCAGCAAAGCATGATGCAACCGTGAGATATCCAGACATAACATATGGTGCAAAGATTGGAATTAGTGAAGACCGATCACCAAACTTAGATTGCAAAAGGCAAAAAATAAAATCAAACATTAGTACCTTCAGCCAGATTTGTTTTGGTTTTAAATTTTGGAAATGTCAAATTATAATCTAAGTGTCATTCAGCTGAGTGGTACAACCTTTCAGGCAGGTATGGTGCCAATTGGTCATTATTTTATATTTCATGTGATTTTTCATGGATATTAAAATCCTGGTATTTGGTGCCTGAAATGTGGATCCCTGCTTTGCATGTCCTACTGCTAGAGCAGATCGTTAGGAACTTATTAGTGAACTGGCCTGATTCCTTGAGCGTATTTATCATACTTAGCTCATGCAGCATGTGACCAGAACAGGAATAAACTTCACACCAGAGCCCTTCTATCCTGTCAGTTGTGAAAGTATGGTGTTTCTTTAATTTTAAAGAAGCAAAAGCAGGGAGAGGATGAGTGGTGGACTGCTGGCCAAGAGCAAAGGGCTAGGAAACACCAGCATGGAAGGAAATCCAGCAGGAAAAAATATAAATGCTTTCAGATCACTGAAGGATCTCAGCTTCCAGGAAAACTCAAGCTGCTCCTTTATGAACCTGATCTGATTTTTTTCCCTGGGACATGAGAGCACAGAAAGTCAGGCATAGAAAAATCCCCACTTTCATAGCAAAGATGTTAAGAATGAATACCAAGGGCTATGCTATTTTTTTTTTCTATCCAGTCACAGCTACCTTCAAATCCCACTGTGAAAGTTCACATTTAATAAGGTGTGATTAACGAATCCTCAAGGAAGCCAAAATTGTGTTATGAAATGAAGGGGAGATCTGGCAGCAAGGAAAATACAGGAGAAACCACAGCTAAAGTAACCCAAGTGACAGGGAAACTAGTAGATGCCTGGAAATTAGGGCTCAGACTGCATTTCTTTGTTAAGACAGTTTCCTAAGTCTGCACACATACAAGGTTTCTTTTTTTCCTTTATTTCTCTTTATAAAATTGAAAATTCAAACTTGATATATTGAAATATGGCAGCATTTCTTGTGCGAGCTGTTTCCTAAATCTGCATTTCTGCCAATTTCTGTTGGTTAAAAGTCAAACTCAAGGCAAACTCTGGGTTTTGAACTATAAATGTATTTTGGCTTTGAACCTCCAGCCTTGACCTAGGGGAGCACCAAATCCAGAGCTGGAGTCAGCTACCTGTGATTCAGGGCACAAGTTTAGCCACGAAGGGGAAATCCCAGAGTCTTAGCTCAGGAGATTTAAGCACGATCAAGTCACTTACTCAAATTAGCTTAAAATCCCAAAGCACCGTCAGCCTAAGCCCTCTCAAACCCCAGCACTGCCAGTGGAAAACCCTTACGGGTGAGGTGGGAGCTTGCCCAGCACTACCAACACCCAGTGGGATGAACCCCTGCCCTGACCCAGTTGTCCTGCTGATTACCCTCAGAGCAACATTGATGGCCCCTCGCTAATACCTCAATGATTGCTAATTTTGTTTCTTCTTTGCTCCTTTCTGCTTTTCCTCAGCACCTTTTTAGTGTCCTCCTCACTGAACTGCCCACGTTATCTCAGTCCCTCCCTCTGACTTACTTTTCCCTAGCATCAACAGGCCCAACCCTTGTCTTGTTCCACTTCTCCACCATCACTTCTCCATTACTTCAAATTCCCTGACGTTTTTTTAAGGCACGCTACAACTGATGCCCACTACACCCATCTCTGTCCCATCCTGGGAAACATTTGAGGTCAGATTGGACAAGGCCCTGAGCAGCCTGGTCATTGCAGGGACTTTTAATGATCCTTTCCAACCCAAACCTCTCTGTCTATGATTCTCACCCGACAGTTGTGCTCTATCCAGCTCCCAGCAATTTTCCTTTCCTCAAACACAAGGAACCACCTCCACTGATCTCATCCACCCTTCCAAAAGCTGGATGATGTGCTTGTCCCTCTGTTTTTGCCTGCTTTGCTCATCCCTTGCATGTGGCATTCGTGCCACACACAGACATAGCCTGGCAGGGAATCATCCATATTTTATAAATTAATTTAGAAATTAAAGTACTCCATATTTTCATATTAATTTATGTTAGTACTAAAAAGGCAACGCTAGAGCTATTTAGTCTACCACATCCATATCAAGGCCTGTTTTGATCTGAGGGAACCTGACAGCTTGGGCAAAGTTCTTTGTTCAGACACCACACAACATACCTTAGCAGTGCTCAGTGTGCAGCTGTTACAACACTAATTGAAATATGTTTTTAAATGTATCAGGTTTCCGAACATTTGCAGAATTATTTTCTTCCCCTCACGTGCAAAACCCAGTATTTCAGCCATTTAAAATGAGTGTGTAATCCCTACAATGTGTTAGTAGGTCATAAAATAAAGCTGGACTGAGGTATTTTACACTGGGGATGGGACCTACAACTTTAGGAAACCATAGGATCCTCAACTGGTTTGGGTTGGAAGAGACATTAAAGCTCATCTCATTTCACCCCTGACAGGGGCAGGGACACCTTCCACTAGACCAGGTTGCTCCAAGCCCTGTCCAACCTGGCCAGAGCACCACCACCCTCACAGTGAAGACTTTCTTCTTAATATCTAATAATATCTCCCTAATATCTAAAATCCTAATATCTAAACCCACTCTTGTTCAGTCTGAAGCCATCACCTTGTCCTAGAGCACTGTCGTGCATTGTCACAGCATTCATAACATCGCTGAAGTAGAGAGAAGTCAAAATGAAGCAGATTTGACATCCCACCCCACAGGTTGTGTCCAATCCCATCCAAGATCCCCTGTGTCATCCATGGGGGATGGAGCTGGGAGAGATGGACCCAAGGAAGCTCACAGAAGGGCTCATGAAACACTCGTGTTTCATCAGATGGATGAGTGATGTAGATGCCACATTTTGCAACGAAATTAAATGCTAAATCTCTCTCAAATATCTAGAGGAAATGCTTGGGCCTTTTTTTTCTTCATTGCAAAACACAGGTTCCCATGGGGGCCCACGCTCAATCTACAGCGTGGAAATTATAACTAATCTGTTTGCAAAGTCTCTAAAATTGCATTTCTGTTAAAACAAGACAACAACAAAAAAGTCCCTCATAGTAAGTATCTCTCAATCTTCCTGGGCTAAAAGTCTTTGACTGCAAAGCTGTGCATTTCCCATTTGCAGTGGTATAAAAGTCACAAGACATCAGATCACTAGCTGTCACTGGTCCCAGACTAAATATCACCCATCCTTTGCCTAAGGCAAGTGGGTCTCTTTTCCATGGGAGGGGGCCAAACAGAAATCCCACTCTTCGGAGGAAAGAAAGAAACATTTTTGTGACAGTTTGTTTTATTTTTTTTTAAAGGCAGTTCTTTTTGAAGCTGCTCGGGGGTTTGGATGTTAGATGTAGTCCCAATGGAGATGGATTAGTGGTCAGAGCATAGCAAAGCGGTCAAAGGTGCAAGATAAATGCAATTTATATATAATTGCTCAAGCTGCACCTGTTCCATTTTCAATAGGAGACCTTGTCTGCAGACACAAACATAGAATATATCCTTTTCTTTTCTTTATTTGAGTGTAAAATGGGGAATTCTAAACTTGTATCAGAGTAAAGCAAGAAAAAATAACCTTTAAATAGCATGTAAATTTTTTATGAATCAAGCTCTAAATAAAGAAAACTCCCAAGCTGGGAATTCAAAATACTAGCCAGAGAGAGCTGATTTGCTACCAGGCTCAAGAACAATATTTAGTTTACAGAATCAATCTGGAAATAAAACTAGTGCTTGCATCAGCATGAAAGCTACAAAAATAAAAAAGAGGTCTTAATAAAATATACAGTGGAAAAGGAAAGGATGAAAGCCCTAGCACAGCTATGAGGCCCTCGACAGCCCACACAAGTAATAAAATAGAATATGATGTAATATAGAACAACAATGAAAGGATTTTAAATTTCTAGGTAGGATTCTGAAAAACGGTTTCCAGCTTTTGTTGCAGAGCAGGCACGCTGAGAGTTCCCCTGTGAAGCTACAACAAAGCTGGTGTGTGGCAGACACGGGCATTGACGAGGGCAGAACCAACATTAACCTTCACCTTACTCCTCCATCGCTGGACCAGGAGCCAGGACATTTCTGTATTTCTAGATGCCCCATCCTGTTTGCTCTCCTGCTCACTCACCCACTCCTGCTTTCCCTCCTCATCAGCAGCACAAAGAATTTTTTGCTCACCAAAGCACCCGTGCTTTGCCATGATGGCAACCACCTTCTTCACCCTTCGTAAGGAAAGTGTCTTGAACCTTGTGCTAAGTAGCTTGGAAAAATCTGAGATTAGACACATCCCATATTGGCTCAACTAATTTCAGCCTGTCCAAATTAGGATGAGCCTGTAAGATTCCAAAGGAAAATCATGTGAGCACTGAATGCCTGTGCTACCTGCCATGCTCTGCACTCTAATTACAGAGTTGCGTTCCCTGACTTTAAGGAAAACAGGACCTTGTAAAGCTCAAACTCTAAGAGGGACACAAAACTTCTCCAAAAATTCAATGGCATCCCAAAATTAAATTGTCAGAATTTGTTTCTGCAACAAACAGTGGCCTCTACACTAAATTTCAGATGAGCCAGAACCAATGCAATTCACTCATTGCAGTAACACAAATTTTCCTTCTCCCCATGAAGCTGAAAGCTATTACAGAATACCACCAATACTGCACAAATTAAAAACTATGGATTGTGAAATTTGTGGCCCTTTTTCTACTCTGTTCCAGCTGTGGCAGGCATGGTGTACAGAGGTAATCACAGGGCTCTTTGTCCTGCGGCCAGCTGCATGGTCCTACCAAAACCTCTTGGGTTGACAAAAAGAACTGACCAAATCCTATTCTTCTTGCCCTGGCACAGAAACTCAGCTCCACTGCAACACCTAAACATTCCTGTTTTCTCCTTTACAACAGCTGATTAACAGTAAACAATTATTGAGACAGTTTATGTAGTTTTACCTGTCAATGTTTTGCTTCAAATGATTTCTCTCTGATACATTTTAGGGGCCGCTGTCTGACTCTTTTAACCCTTGTTCTATCACTGGCTTCAATAGGTACATGCACCTTGAGAAGGGGTGACAAATAAAAATCTGATTGTCCCAAAGTTCTAATAAAACATCTATATTCTTTTTATACAGAACAAAAAGGAGATTTTTACAAACAACATGCATTATTTTGTGCTTCTCTAGGAAAGGCAGGAAGCGTTCCAACTCCTAAAACATGTTTTTAATGAAGCTACAACAGGTCAAGATCAACTGCTCAGAAAACTGCAACACCATCAGAAAAAAGGGGGGTTTCTCTTTTTTAGATTTCAAAAAATTGGTTTAAAAACGTGGGCCTGCTCTTGCAATGACCCCAAAGGCAGAAGAGGGTGTTACTTTCAATTCGGTTCCTTCCACTGAACACGGACTGCAGTTTCACACCTGTGTTATTAATGCAATTACAAACTCTGCCTGAAACTATCAAATTAATTTGAAATTCACTGAAGATGCACCTGAACCATTAGCCAGAATGCCAGTGCAGTGTGCCTCCTGAAGGCTGTGCATGAGGGATTGGGGCTGGCCCAGCCAAGCCCTTCAGAGCTCCCAACTACTCAAACACTAGCGTGATGCATTGAGGCTCCATAAAAGCAAACACATCCCTGATAATAGTACTTCCCACTTTACCCAGTGAGCTCCATCACAGGATATCATGAATTAATATTTACGACACCCCAGAGAGGCGGGTTGGTATCATTTCCCTGTGTTTCAAAGATGGGCGAAGGTGAGAGAAAGCTGAAGCAATTTGCTGTAATTCACAGAGGAAGTCTGTGGTGAGGCAGGGGAGAGTGCAGCGCTCTCACTGCCTGTGCCTCTGCCACGAGATCATCCTTCCTGTCCCTAAATGCCAGGCTTCAGTCTGATGATGTGCTGTAGTTCTAGCATATTAAACCTGACACCCTATACATGTTCTGGATCATAAGGCTGAGTCCTATAAAATTGATGGACGTGAAGTTGAGAAGCCAAAAGGGACAGAGGAGAGAAGCAGGAGAAGAGTCCCTGCGTTGCAGCTGTGTGGCATTTTTCTAGGCAGTAGGTTCCCATGCTACTTCAAGACCAGAACATATTTTTGCTATTACGAATGCAGTTTATTTTGCAAATCAAGGTGATTGCACACATTTCAGCTTGTCAAATTTTCAGCCTTTCAACCATATGTCTGTCGACCTTATGGACTACCAACTTTATGGGATTCAACCATATGTCCAGATCCCGATATATATGAAGGCCAGTTCTAACATAAGAGCTTTACAGTAGTAGTGTAGTAAACCATAATGTTTGCAGATGGCTGTAATAAAATCATTCAGGAGAGGAAAGGTGCAGGGACGTAAAGCCTTCAAAGCTTCTTCTACTGAATAAACAATTTGATCTGAATAATGTAGTGGGAAGCATATTCTGCCAATGAACTGGCTGATCTAGTCCAAAATGTTGCTTTTAATTTTCTTTCCTAATCCCACGTGTATTTTAACTTCCTTTTGTATTTTCCTATGTGGGATTAACTTAAAATTTGGAAGAAAAGTATAAGGAGGAAAAATAACAAAGTAAAGGATTTTGTTTTAAAGGCACAGTCCACTTCTGAATTGTAAATTTTTCATCTGTGAAAAGCCAAAGGGTTATGTGGGGCCTGGAAGATGTATTAATAGAGAGCTATAAGGTTTTTACCCTCACATGGTGAGATTGAAGGATGATGTGACTTGCTTCATTTCCTGAAGCGGGACTCAGCTTTCAAAGTTAAGGCAAGTTTCCTCCTGAGTAAACTTTTTCTAACTCTAGGAAGTTGGAGTTTGGTTTATGTCCTGCTGCACAATAATTCAGTTGATAATTCACGTTCCCTTTGTCCAACATAACCTGATATCTCTATTATTTGGGAAGCTCCGGTCCCATTTTCCCCTAACTGAAACATGCTGAGCCAATGTGTGGCCCTCAGAGAGCTCTGTCCTGGCTGACAGTGGGGAAGGGAGCACTGCCTGTAAGGGGAACCACAGCCAGCATAGGTGTGATGGAAGGTCTTTTTCAAACCAAAGTATTTTTTAAGCTGACAGTGCGTGGTGAGCTTTGGCAAGCTTCCTTGAACTAGACAAAAATCACTTCCTACTCAGGAAAGAAGGGAACCTTCTCTGGGCATTAACTGGGAAGTGAAAAAGTGAACTGCAACCTGCTTGTGCTGCTGGTGTGCAAAATCACGGCGAGAGGAAACCCCCTGAGTAGTTGACTTTCAGATAACTTGGCCAGAGCCAGCTGCTAACGTCAGTGGTAGTTTTCCTATTGGATTAAATGGAGCAGGGTCAGATAGTGTCTAAGAAACAAGAAATTCACTGTCACTCTTCCTTCCCATGCCAGCTTTTGTGTTGACCAAGTTGCAGTTGTTTCTGAGTGCTAGGGCCTGTCTCATTTCAAGAGGGCTTGTCCTGGGAGACGATGATTGCCACAGAACCAACTTTCACCCCATCACACCCAACTGTTTCACCAAGCAGTAACCATCAAGAAAAAATTTTTTAAAAAGTCAGAACAGATCAAAAGAATTTTTTGAAAGCCTCAGCACCTGCACAAATGTATTCATGACAGACTGTGAAGAGCAGAGCATGCCCCTCAATCCTGCCCTCGGCGTGCGCGGCTGCCCTACCTGTGTGCTCATATTTGTGTCGCAGCAGGGAACTGCTCTTCTGGAATGTCTTGTCACATAAGTCACACGCATACATGCCACTTTCTGTCTTCTTGATCTTCTTTCGGGACAGACAGGAGTCGGAGTCCGTCATGTCGTCGAGGCCGGACATGTAGTCTGGGGTTCCATCAAGCAATTCTCCCTGTGAGGGAACCACTCGTCAGCGACAGCCGCTCCCACCCCAATCTTGCCCACCAACCATCCCAGGGAAGGGAAAACCATGCCTCAGTGGTCTCTCTTAGCTTGGGAATATAAATAATGAAACTACAGCTGATGGAAAGTATGGAAATAACAAGGAGCCTTCTACTTCTATGCCCCAAACCAACTTTCTGTCTTCAAGCACTCTGCAGTAATGTGGTTTGCACAAACCAGCAGTATTCACCACATCAGCACTAAATATTTCCAAGAAAGTGTGAAGAGGAGGCTCTTCATGGCCAGCAAAAGGTATTGTATTATTTTACAGAGGTAAATGTAAGCAACAGCTAAGGGATCATTCCTTTCAAAATTCCAAAACTTGGATGTATTCTGTATCTGTAGAAAGGTTTTAATTGAATTTTATATTTAGGTACAAATGTTATTATTATGCAATCCATTTAAATGTATGTCTCCCGACTAAAGGCCTCAAGCTATATTTTTATATTTAATTTTGTAATTTGAAATAGGGAATATTAATAACACTTTTTATCAATGTTCTATCTATGTTAAAACAGCCTTCAGCATTAAGCAATAATGAATGTGGATCAGTAAATTATTAAATTTCTTGATATTTATTTTGTCTCGATCCAAAGAGAGTGCAAACTTGCATGATAACATACATTTCCATTTGCTATCACACAGTTCAGTTTTCTTAGACTAGGTTTGCACTAATTAATATTAGAGAAGATTAAATAGGCTTAAATACATTTACAAAGAGGGCAGATGTACTGTAAATTGGAATAGTGGAACAGCTGTTATGGAGGTGCAGTGCTATTTATGCTCCTATTGTGCAAAGAGGGATTACAGTCTGTAATGTAAAACCATACCTGATTTTCACATTTGAAACTATAAAACATTTACTAGTCAGTAAAATTACTAATAGACGGTAATAGGACATGGGGGAACAGGCGCAAATGTAAGAAAAATTATTAATCTATAATCAGTTAATCTCATTTAACTAAACTCTGCACATTATATCTGAATACACCCAGCAAAAGGCTATAAAAGTACAAGGCTTCTGTGGAGCTGTTCTTCACTGCAGGCATGCAAGGGACAAAATCCTTTGCTACACCTGCATTGACTCTAAGACAACCTGAGGGAACAATCAGGGGTTGTACCCGGCCACGAAGAAGTGCTGACCCAGATTATGTGTCCAGGGAAAGACTTTGTCTGCGATTAAGGGCCCTGGCTGCTACCTCTCCAAATAATTTCATTTAATCTCTGGGTTTTTTTCAAAGCTGTTCCAGATGACTGGCAGGATTAGAGGACTAAGAGTCTGTGAAGAGCAGTAGGTGGCCCAAAGGAAGGGGCTATGGGTCAGTGTTTCTCATCCCCTAGACATTCATGAAAAGAGAAGACAACTTTCCCATGAATGGTGGGTGAACAATCCCCCAGAAATATGGAGAAGGAAGTTCTGTAGGCTTTCAATGGATTACAGTGTCTATGAGGCTGTATGGACATCTACTTCGAGGGATACAACTTTGTGTCCAAGTGTGGAGATGACTCCAAAGGGTTCTCCCACTGCTCCTTTTCTCTGTGGTGAAATGCAGTTATGCCCTGAAGAGATAAATTTCCCTACAAAGTTTCCTGGGTTTTTTTTTCTCTAGGTTATGATATTTTATTTATATTTTATTATTATGCTATTTTATGGACATCATCATCATTTGTATTACTACTATTTTTATTATTACTATTACTATTACTGTTACTATTACTATTATTATATTGCTATACAAATCTAATGAGAAACGGCTGAACTCTTAACAGAACAAAGGTCATTATGCATGTTTAAAGTAATTGGTACTGCTTCTGAAACCAAATAGAGTTAAGTTAACTGTAGTTTGTTTTCTTATTCCACCACATCCATTCCAAGTTCAAACTTAAATAAACTCTGCCAATTTTGTTGGAAGTATTGATTATAGCTTTGGGCTTTTTCTTCTCTAGGAGGACATGTCACAAAATACTAAATTCTAGCCTTTCAAAGGAGAAAACAGTTGAAACCATTTACCTGAAATCCTTGTTTCCGCTGGTACTTTCTCCTTTGCTGCATATCGGCAAAAGTAGCTGCTCCAGTTGGGTAGGTATAGGCCATATGTGGTAGGAAGCTCATCTGATCTAGTCCTGGGTATGGTCGCAGCCCAGGAATACTGGTCTGGACTGGTGGCATGAAAGTGGCCGGGGGAAATGCGCTCTGTGGTGGAAGTGTTGTGTATAAAGGTTTGGCACTAAATGGGTTCATACCAAATACTGGGTTAGTGCTTTTATCCAGATTATTTGAATTAGAAAACTCCTTCTTGATAAAAGTCAAGTTCAGCGGCTCATCTGAGTTTTCAGATGATAAAGAAACACTGTTGTGTTCTAAATTTACACTATTAGATTTTGTTTTGTTCTTTGTGGCTATAATACTTTTGGGTTCCTTCATTTGTTTTGGTAAAGACAAGTCCAATGGCTCAGCCTGAAGCTCCTCAGAAGAGAAACTGTTTGGAGTGTAAGAACTACTGTGGGAGTTTTTAGAAGATGTGGAAGAAAGATTTAAAGGAGAAGGAGTATTGCTCCTAGAGTGGTCCAATTTATCAACTGGCTTAATATTGGTAAAATGAGGAGGTTTTGTTAGCCTGAGAGGAGTATCACAATTAGTAACACTGTTATGGAGTTCAGCTATAGATGGTGAAGTTATAGAGTCCACAGGCTTTATTGGAGATCTGGCTGACAAAGAGTCTTTAGTGGGAGTGTTGTTGGTGGCAGCCAGCGCCACCTTGGCACTGGCCCTTTCCAGTGATGGTGACCTGGAACTTGAATACTGGTAGACTTTTCTTTGTTCAAACCATTCCTTCACAAATTCCTGAGGAAGGCCAACAGCAATGGAAATTTTCAGTAGTTCATCAGAGTTGGGTTCCATATTCATAGCATAATATGCTTTAAGTACAGACATGTGGTCCTTGTATGGGTTGATGGGGCTAGTCATTCCTTTCTCAGAAAGTACTGATGACAGCAAGAGGGTTTGCTTATCAAACACTCCAGGTTTGTTGGGAACCATGTTCTCGTGAGGCTGAAGGACTGCCTTGATTTCTTCATTCATTTTACACAGGTAACGCTCATGCTGATGCAACGGAATGGGACCAGGAAAACTTTCTTTACAGAACTGGCATGAAAATGGAGTGGATACGTTGTGGTTCTCTATCATCTTGTCTTCAGTTACCAGGTCTATTAGAGTTCGCAGCTTCTCTTTTTTAATGTTATTGAGCTGCCTCCTCGAGTCTGTGGTCAAGCTCTGGAGGCAAGCTTTGGCTTCATTGACTTTCTCTAATGTATAGTCAATAATACTTTTAGTGGCACCATTATGACTTACTACTGGAAGACCCACGGGGGGAATATTGGGGGAGGTAACTCCTTGTTCCTCAGCTTGAGAGCATGAATCCTTCATATGGTAAACCTTCAACTTGGAGATCTCTTCAGCCTTGCAGTCCATTTTCTGCCTGGAAACCGTGTTGTCCACAATCTGTAGGACCTTCTGCACCTCGCTTAAATTGCTGCCTACCGCAGGAAACCCGAGCAACGGTGCTTCCATCCCTACACCTAAGTGCTGCATTGGACTTTGAGCAGACGCGTGAACTCCTAAGGGGCTGGTTGCTCCAAGTCCACCATTCATAAAAGGACTAGTTGCACTAAACCCATGTGAGGCCATAAGAACCTTGTACTCATTGAAATCTAGTGGTTCTGTTTTAATTTTCAGTAGGCCTGTTTGCTCAGACATACTAAGTGGTTTGCCATTCTCCAGCTTGTTTCTCAGCTGTGTGATGGCTGAATTAGTAGGAGAGGAAGATACAGAATTAGGAGAAGAACCCGTCTTGATATTGTTTCTCATTCTGCCATTTACAGAGATTAAACCAATACACTTCTTGCTGCTGATGTGCGAACTGTAGGAGCCAGAATGGGAGAAACGTTTCTTGCAGTTTGGACACTCATACGGTTTTTCACCTAAAATGATAATTAAAACAAAATGTTAATTATCATTCCTGCTGCTATAATTGCAAGAGAATGCATTTGATATCTAACTAATTGTCTGTGTATCCAGTGATTAATAGTGAGGGAAATATTAATTCTATGAACATGGCCACACACCACCACTGCTTTACCCTCCTCTTTCTACAGTTTTGAGGTCAATTTGGACCCAGGGTCTCCAGGTAGCAAGAGCCATCAAAGTGTGAGATTGGCTTCAGACTGACTAAGGCAAGTGACAGGTAAGCACCCTGTGGGGAAGGGAGTGCAATCGAATCAAGACTGTTCAAATTTGGTTTGTTTTTGGTTTTTTTTTTCTCCCCGAAAAATGGAATTTTCACTGGATATGAGCAACAGTATGAGAAACTGACTCCTGATCTTAGAACCTCCATGTCAGTTTGTGCCTGGTGACATTTTGTGTGCTGAATTCTGCATCAAGTAGGAGAGCCAAAATGCCCAAGTCATTCAATCGGAGAGGCTTGGCAGTTTCTTGTTATCTGAGAATATGAGTTGTATTTCACTCGGGGGGACTTTTTATTTTGGAAAATATAACGGACTCTTCAGGTTCCTGCTGCACAGCAATGAATGAACGCTTCTGAACTCAAACTGCCAAACGATCTATATTATTTGCAGGAAGCCTTACTATTTCCAAATCTTTCAGCGAGACCGTGGTATTAACAGCATGATAAATGAGGATGACTCAGATATCACTTATGAAATACCTTGGTAGCTCCAAGAAGCCAGAAGCAGAACTGTGTAAATTTTAAGCAGTCTTTAAAACTCAGCTAATTAAACAAAATGCAAATGAGCACACCAGCACCTCCGCTACTCACCACTGTGAATTCGCAGGTGTTCCTTCAGATGGTGTTTATATTTGAAGGCCTTGCCACACTCAGTGCATTTGAACTTGCGATTGCCTGCTCCTTGGGTCAGCATTTGGTGCTGGGAGGAAAAGAAGAAAAAAAAAAAAAAAAAGAGATACCAACATGAATTTCATGCAAGAGAAACCATGAATTTCAAGCTTAAAAAACAAAAATTAAATTAATGTGACTCTGAGTTCGTCAAGCGGACCAAAAGGTCTGCACGTACATTTATTTGTCTCATCAGTGTTGCAATAAAAATCAAAATGTTGGCAGTAAACCGAAACAAATGAGAAAGTACTTTCACTTGAGCATTCGATATTTGCTTTAGAATTATTTCCTAAGTCTCTCATCAGAAATGTGTTGCTTTAAGGTATCTTACGATGAGAGAAACAGTTTTATAAGAAGATTTGTGGCTCTTAATATTCCTAGCAGATTCTGAACATGTGGGACTCAGCTTGTTTAAAAATTCTGTTTACTGCATGTGGAGGAAAGAGAGAAACACTGTCGTTAGTGGCAGTTCGTGTAAGATTTAATTCATTATCAAGCAGGAGAGATTGTGTCTTCAGCATAAACTGCTGCTGGAAATGACTTTTTAAAATCACAGAGCAGCAGGAAAGACTTGAACTACCTTTTGTGCCATGTTTTCCCCTGGTGCTCTTCTGAGGGGCGAGGTAAAGTTGAAAGTTAAAAGTGGTATAAAAATATAATCAAAGGCAGCTGACCTTTTTGCAACAAGCAAGGAAAGCCCCATGACTTTGAATATAAGAGAGAAAAAAATAATTCATTTAAAAATAATTATCTTAATAATCATGTAGCCAGCATCTCTGGATGCTCAAGGTAGGAGGTCAGCCTTTTGCAGGCAACCATGACACAAAGGCCTTTTGCAGGAACAGGGAAGGGGGAAAAAAGGGGGGAAAGAAAAAAAAGAGAGGAGGGGAAAAAAAAAAAAAAAAAAAGGCAGCGCCGAAACGGTATGACAACTGCGAGGGTGTGCTGCCTCTTCCCACATTCCTGGCGAGACAGATGGTGTTACATGGGACACAGGGAGGTTTGTTCAAACAGCAGCAACCTTCAAAGATCAAGCAGAGCCCAGCCCGCCGCGCGCCATTGAGGGACCCGCGCTCATATGTTGCTGAGTTGCATAAACAAACAGCAACAGCTGTTTTGTCTCCCCCATCGCCCTCCGAGGACTACTATAAACTTTAGTTGTGCCACTGTTAATATGATACAATCATTTTAATTTACTAATTGTAAATGCCATGAGCAAATGAGGGGACTTTTCAACACCAAAGCTACCATTCATAATGCGCCAGTACCGGCGCGCTCTCGCATGTGAAATTTCAGGCAGTTACGTTGGATAAATATCCAGGCGGGTTTTGTTCCCTCCCCTGGTGTTTTTAATGATACGAGGCAAAAGGAAGAACCTTACGGTGGATCAGGTTAGGAAAAATATACATGGGAAAATGTGTTTGTCTACTGGAAAAGCCAAGGGAAGGAAAGAATAGGAGAAAGTGCTCTGGAGTCATTTATATTGATTTAAGATCAACCAAAAGATACGGTTCTCTTAAAAATGCTAATTGCAAAATTTGCGTGATTAGGAAGATGTGTGTTTGTCTAACAGAATTTACCTTCTGCTGAGAAAATCCTACCAAGAGAAATCCAGCTGATTGAGATTCTCATGTTTTTAAGAAAAATAAATACGGCATAAAGCCTTTATAATTTGACACAATGCACACATCTATTTATTCAACTTTTAACCACGCCATTTGAGTTTCCATTACAACCGCCCTTAAGATGGGTTTTAAGAAGTGATCCTCCATCTAGGAGCAGTTTTTCTGCTGGTGTGTAAAGAATTTTGTGGTGCAGGTCTATCGCCAGCCCATCTAGGAGCACTAGGGAAGCTCAGTCACCTGTTTGAGACACCAGCATTTCCTTAAATGTGGCACTGATATAATATTACACGTACCCCATCGAGGAAAAAACGGCTTTGATTTATTGCAGATATGCTGCCGGGCTATACAAATGAGAGCAATGCCCAATTCTGGTGGCACAATCACAAATGATAGTCTGTATGCACTGTCGGAAGAGTTCTTCTCAAAATGTGTAATTATGTCTAACAAACGATTATACAAAATACGCATAATTTCATGTGATTGAAAAGGTTACTCAAAAAGTAATGAAAAAATATTAGCGGATCTTTTAGTATGTCTTGGAGCTCCTATTTGCAACACTGCAAAGTAAAACTAGGTGAAAAATGGAATTAGAATTGCTGAGATGTTTAATAATGTATAATTAAAATGCTACAGTTTCATTCACTTTTTGAGGAACATAAAAACGAAACTAAAGTCAAGTTAAAGTGCAAATAAAATTTCTAAATTAGAAATTAACACACTCATTCGATCGTGAACATAAGACTATTAAATCATATTAGAAGAGACCATCAAAAAATCATTTAGACCTCAATTAAAGCTATTACCATTAAAAGATCTGCATCTTCAAAATGCCATGAAAAATTAATAATGATTGCCAATCAAAGCAATATCGTTTCTCTAAGGGGTTATTACAGAAAGAAATCACTTAAAACCAGCCCCCCACCTGATCTGTCCCTGGCTTGTGTGTCACCATATGCCGCTCGAGCTGGGTGCGGTAGGCAAACGTGTAGTTACAGAGAGGGCACGAGAAGTTCTCCTCGTTCTTCTCGTGGCGGTACTTGATGTGCTCCTTGAGGGACGTCAGGCGCTTGTAGCCCCGGTCGCAGTAGGGGCAGGTCAGCAGTTGGGCGAAGGCATCTGGAGTTCCAGGTGGCAGGTCTGCGCCCCGGGATGGGGAGGGGGGGGAAGAGAGGCAGGCCAAAAGGTCAGCAAATCAATGGCAGCTCATGGGCTGATTGCCCGGGATGGTATGAGAGGAATCGCCGCAATCTGCTGCCCCAGGAGGGAGGGACGGCGCTTCCAACGGGCGGCGGGAGGCACCGGCACCCGCGCACGCCCAGGGCAGCCCCGCAGGGCCCGCCACGGACCCCGCCGGGACATTAATTATGGGCATCGCTCCTCCCGCAGACCTGGCTGGCTGCAAAACTAAGAAATACTTTTTCCTGATCAATTGGCAATTTGCATTCCAGCCCCAGCTCATTACGTTACTTATGCCATTGACCGAATCCTTCCTACTGACTCTTCTCCAATTATTTATCAAGGCATTGGAGAGCAATAGGCTGGCTACTCTGTCTTTTGTTGCATTAAAACTCTATTAAAACTTCCCAAACTCCCAACTAGAGCAGCAGCCTTTCTCCTGTTTAAATTCAGCTCCTCGGTTCACACACCAAATAATATAAATGTGCTGACTAAAAAATCACAATACACTGAAATTACAGCCCCAATCTTTGCTCATGAAATTCCATGCCGCTGCAGCTGTTCTCCAATTTTTAAGGTAAACACCCAGGCATGTAGTGCATTTATAATTGCAACAGCTGCACGAGGTCAGGATACTGGCTAAAAATGAATTACAGCCTCACCATTTTCTTCTTGCCCATTGGCCTCTGGAGTGCCAAGGCGAGACAGCTCCTCAGGGGCTTCAGGGTAAATAATGGCTGTGTCGCTGCGCTGCAAGTACTCTGCTATGCTGACTGCATGCCCATCTCCTTCCTCCAGTTTCCTTTTGGCAAAATATTCCTCAAAGTCCGACGTGCAATTTGCGTTCTTCACTAGAATAGGAGAGGGGGAAAAGAAAGGGTGGTTGAGTGCATTGTCCTAGAGAGCTTGGGCTGGTCAGCAGTGCTAGAGGTTGAGCACATGTACTGGAGCTACAAGGCTGGGGCTGCAGCTGGGTCCTTGCTCTCATCAGCCTTGCTCCAGCTCCCAATAAAATTAATGTGGGCTTTCCACCAGTGCGGATGGAAGTAAGGGCAGGCAGTTAAATTAACAAGAACACGGGGCTCTACAGGGCAGCAGGAGAAGTTTATGAGGCTTGGGTAATGCAGGTAATCTTTCATTGCTGGAACCTGAACAACCTTCATGGGGCTCCTGGGGTCGCACAGCTTTTGGCATGAGCACAGCTCAGCCTACAGGACTGAGCTCAGCTGCCCCTGGATCCCACAGAGCCTGAGACAGTCCCCATGTGGGAGATGGCAGTTACAGGTAGTGAAAGACCACATTTTCTGAAACACGTCCTGCTGAGGCTGCTCCTTGTCAGGCACAAGAAGAAAACTGCTCACATATTCCCACTTTTTCTTTCCTCCCTGAAAAAATTAACTTATAATGAAAGAATGGGTTGTTTTAAAAACTTATAGCATCATGATTTCTGCAATAGGACCCCATGGTTCAGACCATAACAGGGTCAGCAAGCCCAAAACCACTTTGACAGTCCATACAAGAATTTTCCTTCTTTTCTTTAAATGTAACCTCATTTTTTTTATTATCCATGCAATGTCCATGAAACATAATACATGCTCAGCCACAAAGCATCCTGTTACTAAAAATCTGCTTTTCTCCTCCAAGTATGAACCACTGCTTAGAGGAAAGACCTTAAAACTCTGCGATGTTATAGACAAATAATAATATAATTATACTAGAAAAGGATAAAAAGCAGATTATGATTTTCTTCCTCTAAATTGTGGGTTTTTTTGTTTATTAACAAGTCTTGAAAGACACAGTTGGTGGCAGCGAACTAAAGAAACTTGTTTTTAACTAACCATAAATGAGAAGAATGGTTTATGATTGATTAAACTTTTAATGTATTTCTGCTGAGGTGAAATAAGAAAATGAGGAAACACCATGAACTCTTTTGGAGTTCATGTGAAAGTAAAATACTAAACAGCACAATTCTGCTGTCAGTGATGACAGGGAGCAACATGGAGTTAACACATGGAAATTCAGGGGCTTATGGTTTGTAACCACTGGAAATGAGAGACTAACCAGCCCCTCGGTATTTAGAAACGGGTTAATGCTGTGCCTCAGTTTCCTATGAAAATGAGAGGCAGTGATACTGGCAGTGAAAACGAGACATGACCTCTGACTGGGGCACAACTGGGAGCCTGCAGCGCCTGATTTGAAGCTCTGATCTCGGCGTCATCGATAAAAGTAGATATCCGTCTCTGTAAACCTCATCCCTTTAGCCGATAAAATCAAATCCTCTGGCTGAGACAAATATGCCCTATTTTTCATATGAGCTGAGCAGCTTCTCAACCATTCTGCAGTATTTTAGTGACAGTGACCAAATGGCACAGGGCATGGGACCTTGGTTTTGGAAGCAAACTTCTGTTCCTATCACGGTGGTTTTGTAGGGAATGCCTACACCACCAGAGAGATCCTCTTGGTCCTACTGTAGCTCCCAGCTACCATTTGTTATCAGCATGAGAAACAATTCTCCTCTTTCCACCCCAAAATAAAGCAGCTTCTAGAGAAGGGGAATGTGAGGAAGAAGAAGACATAGTACTTTACCTCCATTTTGTTCTATGAGAGAAATATAATAAAATGATGGTTACTGAGTGCACCTTATGCACAAGAGCATCACAGTAGGTATAGGAATTCTTATTTTTATCAGAAAAGAAAGGCTGAGGCTTTACTTTTTATGCTGTAAATCTAACTCTTCATTCCCATTATGCCTAGTTCTTCTAAGTGCTACCAGATCATCTACCATCTGGCACTATCCAGGTTCCACTTCTCTTGTTTCAGCAATAGATCCTAGGAAAACAAGTTTGGTTTTGCCAAACCTAGGCCAATAAGTGAGCCGTTAAGTTCTACCTGTGAAGCAAGGAGAGGGAGTTTTCCTCCAGAGAGGAGAAATGGGATGGCTCCATAAGATGGTCCCATGCGTCCCTTTTCTCCTCCAGGTAAACTAGGGATACTTGGAGTTTGCAACTGCATTTATAGGATTAGGATTCAAGCCACCAAGCAAGGTCTGAGTTAGTATTAGGAGCTTCCATCCCCAACTCAAACCCAAATGAGGTTTTTCCTTTGTGCCCCCAAGTCTATCTAGAGGCTAATCCAATAGGCTGTGGAGTTCTGCTGTGATATTACTGGCCTTGGCTTCCTAATTCTAGGGATTATTTAGCTTCTATGTCTGTGCATGCAATCCAGGAGCTAAAGCAAATGTTTATGTCTACATTATAAACCCCTAAAAACAAGGGGATTTAGTGGAAAAGCTGATAGATCCTTCACTGAAGCAATACAACCAGCGCTGCAATGCTGCAGATTAACACAGATAGTGAAGGGTGTCCATGTGGGTCTGGTTTCTCACCAGCAAAGTTACTGACAATTCAGGCATGGCTGGGAGCTTACCCACTGGTACTAAAAAGACCCACTTGACAACCATTAGGTTTCTCTCTTGACTTCTGAGTGGAAGACTTGCTTCCCCCCTCCATGCCCCGATTTATTTTCCGTGTACAAAGCCATGTTCCCAGACTCCTTGTGGGCTGACACTGCACACACACTGCACATCCCCTTCTGTGAGGCAAGGACTTCAGCGAGATCTATGGTGGGTGACCTCACCAAATAAGTAATTTTTTTTTTTTAATTAATTATTGGAGCCTGGAGTGCAGAAATATTTTCAGCTCCAAAAGCTGATGTGGCTGTGTCACATAAAAATAAAACACATTAAGGAAAGCTATCTTTGGAGGCATTTAGGACCTTTCAAGATAAAATGGGAGAGAGGTCCAAGGAGCTTGGGAGACCAGTTATTTTGTGTGGGAACTCATCCTGCAAGATGGTGATAGCTGCCTTTAATCACAAACAAAGCTAATAAAACCACAGCCTTCATTAGCCAGGAAGTGAGAGGCCCCCATTGGTACACACAGATTACAGCCTGAAAACGGCCTGTCCTCCAACCTGCCAAGTTTTGGTTCTGTTTTCCTCCCCCTGAAAGTTTTTCTTTCCTTTCTTTAAATTCTGTTAAGAGATCTTTACTCGAATTTTGTCAGATGTTACTAATCGAAAACAAGGAATTTTTTTTCTGTTTGTTTACAGGGATTTTGTTCATCTATTCTCTGCAAGCATCCCAGTTGCAATAACCATAAAAGTAGAATAAAATAAACCGTAAGAATTTCTTCATTCACATTTTAAAAACCTCTTCTGTTAAACATCACTTTTTCAAGTCCCTATTGTAGAAATCCTGAGAAATATTTACAAATTCATTTAGCAGGACCAAAATCCTAAATTTTCACCCTAATGGTCACTTCTGCTTTTTCACTATGAAGCCTCCATGGTTCATTATAAAAATGCATCTGATTAATGAACGGATAACAAGATTTCTCTTTAAGTACCACTAGGAAGTGGCCACTGACAATAGCAGAATAATTTAATAATGGAGACCTTTTCTTTTAGTTTTCTTTCTCTACTAATGACATTTTGCAGAGAGTTTGATTCTAAAAGTGCACCACAGATATTGCATGCACTTTCTGGTTGGACATATGTTTTCATTGGATCAAGTCTCAGCCTCACCTCAGTTACTTTGTTGAACATCAGCATTAGATCTGCTATAACCTGCAGGGAAAAATTGAGGCCAAACACCCAAGACAGGCCCAAAGCCTACAGAGAAGCTGAAAAAGAAAACTTTCAACACTTCCCAGACTATCCAGGAAGGATCTCCAACAGCTCAGGGACTGATTTCTTCCCTTTCCTTGTCAAATAATGGTTGAGGCACTCGTTGGGCATGAAGGGGAATTTTTATTCCTAATAAAGGGAACTACAGGTCCTCATAGCCACCAGGCATCTCCCTCTCAAAGTGAAAAGATTGGCATAAGCATTTAATTTATCAGAGTATTTATTATGCCTAAGCAATCTGACATTGCTCTTAGGGAGTCTATAGAGATTGCAGCAACTAAAGAAACATGTTCTACCCAACCTGACAAGGCTTCAACCTCCACTGAAAGAGGCTCTGAACACCTCAGTGACAAAAGACTTGAATTAAACACTGTCAGAGCAACTTTTGATGGTTATTTGAGCAGGCCTCCCATCGTAGCCAGAGTAAAGAGGAGCCTGGGACTTGCACAGGACACGTGGGAAAGAATCGATGGGAGCAACTCACAGAGAGGCTCTTGCATTTTAAATGCAAAGCACTCCTTGAGCCATGAGTTTGCAGTGCATCAAGGTGGGTAGGGGTAACCCTTATTTCTTCCACAGAAAACTGGTTCGAGTAGAGGCAGGACACCCCATGGACCCCACTCAAGGCTGGCAGAGGGGCTGTGCCAGGGCTCGATGGCACCCCCAGAGAGATTTTGGAAGACAAAAGAGCTGGAAGACAGGGACATCAGATACTGGAAGGGAAGGGACTAAGACGACATGAAGTCTTCCCCTTCAAGCAGACCACATTGCAAGCATGAAAGAGCCAAAGCCTGTTATGGTAAGGAAAATATGCACAAAGGAAGTCACACGGACTGATAGGGGACCTCAAAGGCTCTGGTAATGGTAATTCAGATAACCATCAAGCCTTGTTTCTGAATTAGATGTCTTTTAAAATCCTGTTTCTCCAAGTGCTGAGCACAGTTTGTCACTTTATTGCTGTCTCTTGGAAATAAAATAAGCTTTTGAGATACATATGTAGCCAGTTCTGCACAGCAACATCATTAAGTACACACGTAATGATGAACTGTGCCTCGGTGCCACCCTCCTTTCATGCATAATAAATCTAATGGATGAAGAAAGCAGTGACAAGGTTTTATTTTCCTATTATTTTCCCCCTCAAGAATGATAAAGTAAATTTCTCATGTTGCTTAATAAGAGCACTGGGGTTTTATGTGGGTGTTACCAACATTAGGAAAGTGTGAGTAATAAAATCCTTGTGAGACTTTGGTACCACCTTTTACAGTAATATTTGTGGAGAGCAATACCTATGAACTAAATTTCATAATGGAATGCATAGAAATGTACTTATAGTAGAAAACTCTTCCTTTTAGCTGTGTAAATCTATCTGCAACATCTCAGATTGTGAGAAAATGCAGAAGAAACACTGAGTGATGTATGGCATTCAGCTGTGCTGAGGATTGAGTGGGGCCTTTGGAAAGAACATGGTAAACCCCTGAATTCATTTGGATTAGAAAATAGCAACAGGAACCTTTTGCTGTTTTGCTCTGCTACAGAAAACGAGAGATGGCTCAGAGGTGATGCCTGCTAAACATCTCTGTCACACTTCTTGTGCCACCAAATGTATTGATTTCTAAGAAGAGGGGAAAGAAAGAGATGTGAAAAGTGGGGAAAAAAAAAGATTAGCCAGAAACATTATAATCTCATAAATATGCATTTAAAGTGTGTGTGTCTGTGGATCTATGTAAGGGGTTTATGTGCGTCTTGCTGAAAAGATGTTTTCAGTCTCTGAAGCAGCTCACTCTGTGCCCCACCCAAATCTGGGGCTCTCCAAGGAGGGTGCCCCCCATCCTCATCATCAAGCTCTTCGTACAGTCTCTCTCATTGAAAGACTGCTATATCTTGGCCCAGCTACTTGAAACTATCCAAGGTCCACCCTGCCTGGGAAAACATCTCCTCACACTGAAGAGAACTCTTATCTCCCAAGGATGCAGCTACAAGGAGTTGGGGCTAAAATGCTGTGGGACACAGGAGGGGCTGCAAGGACTCTTCACAGCATGAATTGGTCACTGCACTCTCGTGATCAAGTTGGGGGGTGGAACTTAAAAACCAGGAGAATTATGCCAGTATTTTCCAAATTTTTTTTAACTGAAAACAAGAAATATATTGTTTTGCCAGTCTCACTCTTCATACACAGCTACCTCTACGTGATGCCAAAGAAAAGTGACGCTCACTCCATGCAAGGCCTTACCTGTACCATTGTTTCCGGTGGTCTGAATTGTGGCTTCAGGCCCCATAGTGTCATAATCTTCCTTCATTTCTTCTGTGAAATAAAGCATGCACACTTTTAGCACTGGCACGGTGGTGAACGGCCCTCAGAGCTGGGGAGCACGCAGCGGTGCCGGGGAAGATCCCGCCCGGGGAGGGAGAGAAAAGGGCTCTTGTGCCCCCCTACACAATGGCTTTGTTCTGGGAACTGAATGAGTTCAGCAGTGCTGGAGGGACCAGAACTTATTTACTTTAAACACGGCAGCAAGTGGTGGAAAACAGAACTATTTGTTCGGAGTAAACCATGGGCTTTTCCCAATATCAAATCTAATAAGCAGTCGGGTGAGAAAAAGGGATTTTTTTTTTTTTCTTATTTAAATGAAATAATCAGTTAACAGACACTGTGAGCTCTATACCTGGAACAAAAAGCAGATGCAGAAGGAAGATGTAAGAACTTCTTGTATCTCCCTCTCTATCTATCACCACACAGATCTGAGCTGTCACCATCATTTTAACCTCAATTGAGGCACAGCAAGTATTAATATTGAGTGATGCAGAAATGTGACAAATCTTCTACTGTGGCCAGTTCTCCTCTGCTCCTACTACTTGTTTGCATCTTCTGTGCACTGACAAAGTCTGCCTTTATGGCCATAAATTGGGTTAATTCACATGCAAATGAGCATGATATGTGTAAAATTATTTATTATGTATTTTTATAGATTGGGTTACTTTCCATGAACCTGGGGGTTCAGAGTGAATAAAAATAGCTTTTAGAAGAGGCTCCATCACTGGGGAGAACACTTATTTTCCTGGATGTTTCAGACTGCTTGGCACTGCCTGTCAAACTTGGTTTCTTGCTGCTAATTTGTTAGTTCGTGTGCAACAGGTATTCACACATGCAGGCTGGATGTGATTTAACCTCCAAAGGGTTTTCACAGACAAAAAAAAAATATACAGAGCATTTCTTTCTCGCCTCTTCAGCTTCTAAATGCCAGCCTTTCTCTATCTGAAGACATGCACAAACACACAACCTCTCCCTTTCCTTCTTTTTCTTTAAGTGAGAGAATTTAGTATTTAAGATTTAAGTGAAAAAATCACCTTTAATCACTCACTGAGATGCACTTGCAAGAAATAAAATGGCATAAGGCACCCAGAAGTGGTTCAACAATGACCAAATAAATTTTAAAAAAAGAAGAGAATTTCCCAGAAACAAACATCAGTCGATGATGATTCAGGAAGATGGATGCTGCTCGGCCAATCAAGTGATAGACTGGCAAGAAGATCAAAGCATGCTATTAAAATGTTATTGATACATGAAGCATTAAAATTCTTATTACTCTACTTTTTTTTTGTTTGCTTATTTTTCTTTTTTTTTTTTTCTTTTTTTTTTCTTTTTTTTTTCTGTGAAAAAAATTTTTGATGAGGACATAGACTGGCCCAATATTAATCCATTTCCATGACAATGATTTGACTGAAGATAGGGGAATAATATAAACAGAGCACATTCTCAGTTCATTCCTAAATTTGTAATCTTGTAGTATTCTTCAGATGTCACACTCTACAAGTAATTAGTTGGTAGAATAACAGGTTCTAATTGTATCATTCTAATCAAAACTAAAGCACAGAATGACTTAATTCAGAGCTTTACAACCTGTGTACAATACTGTGGTATAAATATACATGTTTATGGCTTTGAAGCTTAAAAAAAGAGAAAAAAAAATTAATGAAAGCTCTTAAGTTAAAATATGCAGGTACAAACAGATGCTAAATTTATACAAAAGCATAGAATATGCAGACCAGATGAAAAATATTTGTTTAAACTGTACAGCAGACAAGCCAGCCTTGATTCTTTTCCCAGATCTGGCATTCTGCCTCTCTAAGGATCATTTTCACAGGGTTATCTTACGTCCAAAACATTTAGGAGTTCAATATGTATTAATAAAATGTTGTCAATTATGATAATTGATCTGCTGAGCCAGTCTCACATCTGATATTTTTATTGCAGCCTCGCAGAAATTTTAATCAAGGTACAGT
>CM063288.1:3595000-3600000 GCA_032173965.1 Sitta carolinensis | reverse complement strand
ATCTAAGCAAACAAGATGTTCTTTTTGCTGTCTATGAAGACTTTCCTTGTTTTAAGTACTTTTAATTTTTTTTTAACAATGCAATGGCAGAACAACACGTGACATTTTCTCCCCTAAATGGTACCTGCTGAGAAAAATTCCACCATTAAAAATGGCCCACGCTAACATTTAAATGTTGATAATAATTAGCCTGACATTTGAAATACAGTGGTTGCACTGTTGTCTTGAAGATGTTCTGCTCAACATTACCTAACTAGCCCCTTTTCATACTTACGTGCTCTCTGTACATTATTCTGTCAGTTACTGAACAAATAAGACATCAGTTGCTAATGTATTAACATGCAAAAACTACGCTTAAGGGCCAAACACTGCCCCCAGTCCACAATGTAACTCCCATTGATGTCAAGTACTGTTAAGGTTGTGACAACCAGTAAAAGAAGGGAGCTGAAAAGTAGGGGATCAATTTTCTCCCTGATCTGCAAGGAATTTATGCAAACGGCTCCCTGCAGAAGGAGGGATGGGAAAGGCGGGCGCCATGGGTCGTGCCACCGGATGGGAGCTGCTGGTTCCCTCCTGCTCTGGCCCATTGTGCACAGCCTCAGCCATGGCATCTTAACCTTCTGAGGAGTGCACAGTCACCTCAGGTGTGCTAGAAGGTCAGGTTCCATTGCTCCCTGCTCTTTATACAACAGAAAAGTAGGTGGCTACTAAAAAGTGACAATAATTCGCAGAGCAAGATGAAAACAAAAGTATCCACGGAAGGACAAAAATATTCCTTTCTCCTCTATGGGTGCTGCAGAATTGCACACTCCTTATGACCTGTCTAGAGACAGCCCTACTCAGGAATGGCCAGTGGGATGACCGGAGGAGAAACCACAGGATAAGTCTTAGGAGCAGCAGGCCTGAAAACAGGAAAGAGGAAACTGCTTTCTTCCAACTGGTTCTTGGACATCCCAAGCCATGAGCATGTATCCTGGCTTGGTGTGTGCAAATGATTTAGGGCAAAAAGACTTACACGTGGCTAAATTCTGCATGTAGACAGGAGAGTACTTTTTTATGCTTTCTTAGATAACAGAATCCTGTAATGCTCACAACACAGTGAAGAACATTAACTATAAATGACACAATCTAAGAATGAAGTAACAGCATTGCCCCTGCATTTCCTTGCTTTTGTCATCTCCAGATTCTAACCAGAGAAAGCCTTACCTGCTTTGTGTGAGCATGTGAATGCCATCTCCTCTATTCTATTACTAATGAATGTCTCTTATCCTAAGAGAAATGAGGATGATACAAGTGATGGCAACAGGAAGCTTAGGGTACACCCACTCCTTTCCCCCTAGAATAAACACTGTTCTCAGGGAAGGTACATTGATAATAAAAATACATTTTTAGAAATTTCTCAGGCAACCGTAATTGCTATGGGAATGGTGACTCTAATAGAATGTACCTTCAACACGTAAACTCCACAAATAAGAAGGCTTAGGATTTGAGAGGCAACATTTTGCCAACAGACAGCACCCCAGCTGTCCTGAAGAGGTGATATTAGAAGGGTGCAAGAAAATACAGGAATTTGAAATGCAGATTGAGGGTTGCTTAATCCCAAAGCCTAAAAGCTGATTCTTAGGTCAGTGTTTCACCTCTCAGGTTGCCTTTACATGAACATCCTTTGGAATATGCCTTTAGTGAAAATAGTTAAACCCACTACAGACTTCAGCAGGAAACTGTGATGCTGTTTTGAACCCCAATAACCAGCCCACTGCAGGCTCCAAGAAGAGCCTGTGATGCTGTTTCAAACTCCAATAACAAGGAACACTCCTATACTGTGCAGGCAAATGACTTCATTTCTTTTCTATTTATATTTTTAGCCAGAGTCCTGAGGCTGCTACCAAAGTTGCACTGTCAGATGAGATACACTACACACTGGTGAGGCACTTGGCTCCCTCTTGGCTTCTCTTCTCAGGAAGTGTTTGTTGCTTTGCTCCTGCTAACGACAATGGGATTCATCAAAGTTTATATATCTTGACTGAGACATTAATTTTGGCAGTTGTGTGGTCAGCCAGCCTCTGCTATCCTTGTAGCCGCCTCTGCACTGCAGGGAGAAACCAGTTTTTGGATGCTGACAACCAGGAGGAGACTCATCTTCCTGTGAATCTTGAGGGTGCTGATTAAATCACATACACTAGATCCCCAGACTGGAATTTCTCTGCTGAATACATACTTTTAAATGGTTACACAGCAGTAAGAGCACAGCTGAATGCTTTTAGAAACATAAATAATTGATTATTTATTTATCCTTCAAGATAGTCTTCTCTCCTGGTAGATTACGGAGCTTGTTCACAGGAGAAGCAAAAGCATAGCCTGGAGGAAGACAATATACCTTCAGCTTTTGCTTGAAATCAGTATGGAATTGGCATGAGTCTACTGTTCAGGATGTTCAAGAAGATATTGTTGCAGCTTAACTGTATCCCTGATCTGATTTCAATGATTTTGAAGTACTTAGGGACATACCTTCTGAGTCGCAAGGAATTACAAGCACATTATCTTATGAGGAATCAAACTGCAGAAGAAAATTCTCTCCACAACAGTGCAATTTCATTTTCTCTGTCCAAAACCTGTTTTTCCTCTTTCTTAAACATAGAGAACCAAACTATTCTCAAGTTATCCTACTGATTAGTTAAAAAATATAAAAACACTCTAATCTTTTTCAGGACTGGACAGACAAGTGAAGAACAAAAGATGGAAGAAGAACAGTTGTGAGCTCTACTGAGCTCTGCTGAGAGGCTCTCTTACATTTAAGACCATTTAGTTCAAATTAAATGTGCTTCTGATGAATAGGCACAAAATAATCACTTTCATTTTGCAAAATCTGTGTTCGCTCCTGTGTTCTCAATGTTGGGGAAGTAGAAAACAGAATGGATCTGGCTGCAGTGTCCCTAGCTCACAACATTTATTTGTGTTTTATACAGGAGAAATCACCAATGTTTTCATACCTGCATTTTGACTATATGACCTGCCTCTTACTCTCACAGTAATTTTAAACCACATCACTGGCTTGAACAAAAAGGCTCCAGATAACTGCAGAATTTACTCCACTTTTTCCACCGAACAACTGAAAAAAGCTGGCTACAGCAAAGACAGAAGAATGCAAGATTTACAGCGGAGAGCCGGAGCCAACCCTGTGTTCTGATTAGCAGTTTGGATGCCATTGTTCTGTCTGGAAAACACATGTCATCCTCAGAATCACCCAAGCTGTCCATTGACATCTGCCAGCATATCCTGCATCACCTCGCTCTTTCTTTTTTCTCACTTTCTCTTCCTTACACCTCTTTCCTCATTTCCCTGCGTGAAGAATTCCAGTGCAGATAGGAGTTACCCTTTTTGTAAAAGGTGATGTGGCTTTCACACCCCCCCCCCCCCAATACCACCTTCAGTCTCAAGCTTACCATCTCAAAACAACAGAAAATAGACTGTTCCTCTGAGTCTTCTCACTTGTAGGATTTGTGCCGTGTTTCACTCTGGAGACAGAAATTCATAATAGCCCAGAGGCTTCATATATTTAAAATTGTCACACTAAGACTTGAGTACCTCCATGAAAGAAGCAGTAGAAAGAGATGCCTGAAGGTAGGCTGGGAAGAATCCAAAATGATGTCAGGTTTCCTTCTACCTTCCCATCAATAGGGGCTTTGAAGAAGAAACCTCTTCAGAGAAGAAAAAATAACTTTCTCTTTAGTTAAAAGGGCTACCATGGTTGCAGTTTGGAGACTGACAGTTAATGTTAGCTTTATTACCTTAAAATCTGTACAGCCTCGGTTTGCTGTGGATGGCTTTGCCTCCATGAGTTTTGATGATGTCCTTGAAAGAGAAAGATAGATGCATAGCTTCATTCTGTGTCGACTTTGGAGGTGACTATTTTATCCACTTTCCTTTTCCTGGCTGTTTACAAACAGCAGTGATAACTCCTATGAAGCACGCCTAAGAATTGTAGCAGAGGAGAGAAAATCAAAGCTTTCACTGGACTAGAACAGCTCCAAGTCTGATAGTTCTCTTTCCTCTCTGTGGTGACTGATGATGAGGGACAGAGGAGATAAAAGAGGTGCTGGAACTGTGCATCGCTGTCTATTATCTTTTGTCCAAAAGATACTTTCATTATTTTCATTATTGTTTTTAGCTTTTATGTAGAATGAAAAGATTCTTAACTAAAGGAAAGCATGCTTTTTTCTGAGGCCTATGCATTTTTGTGTGTGACTTTATAGGGAATAGAATCTTACATTCTTGAAAAGTCCTTAGAAAAATGTTGGTGCTCTATCTAGTTATACCATAGCACAACTTTTCTAGCAATGAATAATTTCTGTTGAAATATCAGCTTTAGAGTTTCTGGAAGACAGTAAATTGTAATTTATCCACTGTAATGTCTATCAGCCTGTTGAGAACTTTTTCTTTTGCTGTGGAGGCCCTGAAACAGTTTGTACAATGCTGTCACACCCAGGTAGAGCTACAACAGCTGATCATGGCTATTTTTTAGGAAGCCAGCTCTCTTTGGAAGAGTCGAAGTTCATAATTGCTAACTTAAATGATTGCTAACAGAATAATCCTCCTCCAGCCATGCTGAGTTGAAGAATCTGAGAGGGTCCCCCCATAATGAGGGAGATACCTGGGAAGGGAGCCCTCAGCTACTTGATTTCAAAGGCAAAAATAAGATTGTCCTAAGGTTATTCACCTAGGATGAATTTGGTATAAAAAGTAAAAGTAAAGAAAAAAATAATCTCTTACTCACTCTGTGTAAATCTAGATCAATAAAGCAATTTGTCGTTGTTGTTGTTCTGGTCAAGAAAGACTTGGATGGTGGCTGAGTGGTTGTGGCTGAGTGGTTTGTATGTTCTGGTCAAATAAGTCAACTTGTCCCTCACCCTCAAGCAAGAGGAAGTCAAACCCACTGCTAACACAGCAGCAGAGAGAGTTGCTGCATATCTAATTCCTATTAAATAGACAGGTGAGAGAGA
>CM063288.1:3582500-3590000 GCA_032173965.1 Sitta carolinensis | reverse complement strand
AAAATAAATAGGGAAAAGGAAGATTTTGTTCTACCTAGATTGTCAGGGTTTTTTACGTTGCTTTTTTCTCAAGCTGACACCCAAAATGAACCGAAGTTTATTTTTTGTTTAAATAAAAAAAGAAACTTTTTCTCCCTGCTCCTGTCAGCTCTGACTTACTAACCAAGTCCTCCTGCCCTCAGACAGAAGTTGGGCACCTTTTTTTCTTGCATTGATTTCATTTCAGTCATCAAGATTATCTGCTTGCTGACAGCTGCATGATCTATGGCCTACCCCCTAAAAAAACCCCAAAAATACAGTTTGAGAGCAGCCACGAATTTCACCCCTCCCTGAGTTGAAGCTATCTTATGAAGTATTGATAACACATTATCTCAGGGAGCAGAATATTACTGCACAAAATGATACTGAAGATGTTTAAGGGACCTTCTGGCTCGGTAAAAGTTATTATTCAGAAGTTTACATAGTCTGCAAACACTTATCAAAATCCCTGAGCAGAAAGTACAGACCCTACGTTTCAATTAAGATATAGTGGAATGCAAAAGGTTCAGAGGAGATAAGGCCACTCTTGGAAGAAAAAAAAAAGAGATTCAAATTCATCCTTGATGATAGTTTGACCTCATGAGCTGTTTTTTTTTTTCTGCACAAATCCAAAAGCTTCCTACCTGGCAAGGCAGCTTAGTCAGGGCCAGGCTTGCCAAAAGTATTTTGCTTCTCATTTTAGAATAATTGCTCCAAATCATTCAGAATTTAGGGCTGAGGTAGGACATGGGCATCTTCAAACTTAAAAGCTCTTTGGGTGGAGGTGGGAAAGCTCCAGGCGAGACCATGCAACAAATGGCTGATGCATTAAGATTATTTATGTTATTTTGCTGTAACACCTCCTGTTCTGACCTAATCCACTGGGGATTTGCTCTGTTCCAGACAGCATAACCTTTCTCCCCATTTTTTGGTAGAGACAATACCACTTCTGCTTTAGCTCAATATCAGGTCAACAGCAATTTCACATCTGAGCAGCTGATTCTAAGGGACAGTTTTCCCTGCCGAGAATTAATGGTAAAAAACCTTGAGGAGATAAATCACCTCTGTTTTTCTGGAATCCATGGAAATCCTCCTGTGTACCTATGGATAGAAAGTCAGCTCCTCACTGGGCCACTTAGCTCCTGCAAAGGTTCAACTCCAGGCTGAAAGTCTCCACCAAATGTCTCCAGCCACCCCCTATTTCGCAGCAGGGAGAGAACTTCCAGGGATTTTTAGCTCTCTTCCTTTTGTAGCTCTGTTGTTGGGTCAGCAGATCAGCATTAAAATACACTTTTTTCCCCCTTAAAACGCAATTTTTTTCTTGAATTGCAGTGGCTTTTTATCTGCTCATAACTGACCATGGGTTTGATTAGCTGGAAAATCTAGGTGGGGAAGGAGCCAAAAAAAAAAAAAAAAAAAAAGAGCTGTATTGATTTCCTAGCACTGGTTCCCTTCTGGTTGGGCCAAGCAAACAGGATGGCAGCCCTGTCATGTAAATCAGAGCTCACAAGTGCTGCACAGTTGCTCAGTGAATAACTCTTCGCAGGGTTGGGCCCAGCCATAGCAATTTTACGACTGCTTGTGTTCTCCCCCAACCCTCCCACTGCTAAGAACTAGCTGGATCTGCTCCTCCAGGGAAATTTGCGATATCATCACTTTGCAATTCCCCGGAATGCTTCTGCTACTTTTTGGAGATATGACTGTAATTTTTTTATCAATGCTTTCATTCTTGAATCAGACTTTAGATGTAGTCCCAATGATATATGCAATGCAGGGAGCACAATGAGGTACTTAAAAATACAACTGTTGAGTTGATATGAAAACTCGGAATGGTTCCTACAAGTGTGGAAATAAATCAAAGAAAAAAGCTGAATGTTCTTCAATATATAACGTGTGGAATTTGAAAATATTTAGGGTTTTAGCTAAAGAATCAGCAAAGTTTTGTAGCTGAAGGGCCATATGCCCTATTTTAATAAAAAGGAATCCATAAAAAATAAATTACTTTCACTAAGTATATGCAAATTCCAATGTAAGCAATCAGTGCAAAATTAATTTTGCCAGAACTGATTAAAAGCATTAATAAATCTATATGCAGTATTGCTTCAATCTGATACTGTAAATTTATTATACTTCCTGTAAGATTAATTATAATGCTACAATAACATATTACGATGCCAGAACATATTACTGTACATTCTGTTAATAACAGTTAAGCACAACCTGAGTTGTAATTATAGAGTGTAACAAAGTAATTTGATAGTGATTGTTTTCTTTAACTGTTAATGTTAGATGGGAAATATAAATGTGTATGTGCTTGTGTTCATTATATTTTTCTCTTTAATACAATACCTAATTAAGCCCATGAAACCCCACAGCATTTGTTCTCACAGATTCCCTTCTCCTTCTTTTTTTTTTTTTTTTTTTTTTTTTTTTGCTACTCACCAAAACTGTCAGCCCGCGTGAGATAAGGGAAGGTATAAAAACAACAGTTTAAGTTATTCAAGGTTGTTTTGCATTCTTGTCCTGCGCTGGAGACAACTTTCTTTTTCTCCCTCTGATTTTAAATACACTGTGGCCCTTGCAGCACTCACCGTTTCAGATCTTCAGATTAGCAAACATTTCCATCCACCCGGACAAACCTCCCTCCCACCCTCCCAGCACCCCGCTCTTCATCCCAGCAGCATCTCACAGCACCTCGCTTCAAGCAGACAACAACAACAAGGAAAAAACCAACCCAAACCGACAAACAAAAGAACTCTGAAACACCCTCTTAAAAACCAGGAGGCAAACATGTAAAATTCAAACATCTCACCGGGAAGCACCCAAACTTTATGATTTTTATTTTTTTTTTTCGATTCCCCAAAAAAAACCCTGGAGTGGTAACAGCCCGTTTAATTGGGCTGAGGTTTAAAGGAGGTCGGGCGTTTCTTTGATAATATATCTACAGCTTGTGCCGTGTTTTAGCCCGTTGTTCCTGCACACTCAGAGTGCACGAAGGGAGGAGAATACAACTTTGGGAACACAAAACCCGAGCTATTTTAGCATACTGTACACAAACTCCGAGTGGCAAACAGTGCTTTTGGAGAACTACCAAAAGAAATTATTCAAGTTAAGCTTTATTTTGGATATATTCCTGATTAAGCCTGAGCACAATGAAAAAAACAGTGTGAAGGCACAATGCTGAATGGCATCTGTGCTTAGAGCTTCAGAGGACTGCTTACTGTCATAAAACTCTGTGTGTCACCAGCTGGGGGCCGGGGATTTAAAGATGTCAGGAGGACCTGGTCTCTCAGATGGGATAAAGATCAGAAGGAAAGCTGTCCAGGTGATGCCCAGGCCCTGAACAAGCCTATCTGCACTCTCATTCAAATGATAATGAGTGTGTAAATCACATCTGTTCCCCCTCTGTGCCTGTATCCTTGTCACCTGAATAGCATCCCCACCAGGTATCAAATGAGCTCCAGGAAATAGGTTTCTTTTTTATCCAACTTCGCTCTGAAATGAGAAAATGAGCACCCTGGCCAGGAGGCCCTGCAAACCAAAAGGGATTGCAGTCTTTGGGCTCCTCGCCACCAAGGAGGCTTAATTGTGGTCGGCGACGCCAAGAGCCTAAAACAAACGCCGGCACGGAGCTGGATGCTGGAGTCCCTTTCGCAACAGCCACATAAAAGTAGGTTGATAATTAGTGGCCATTGACTTTAATGATGTAACGCGCTAATAATGGCATTGAAAATCACCCCTCATTGTCTGTAATATCAACCTCGATCCTACCTAGCTGAAACATCTCTCTGCACCCAGCCCAAGGAATGCCGGGATTTACAGCCATTTATCACTTTACAATTAAAATATTTGTCAATGTTTCATTTCCTAAAACTGCAATGAAGACCCTTATTTAGACTTTCAAATGTAAAGAAAATTTGGATCTAAGAGTTTATTTCACCTCTGGGTTCATTTTGCCTTCTTTTCCATAATTTCAGGGGGTTTTTTTGGTTTTTTTTTTTTTTTTTTTCCTCTTCTTTCTTTCTTTATTCGTCTTTTTTTTTTTTTTTTTTTTTTTTTTTTTTTTTTTTTTTTTTTTTTTTGATCAGAGGCATGAAAGACTGAGTAAGTGCGAATGCTTAGGTACCTGGGGTATGGAAAGGTGGTAATTAGCACAGCAGGATAATTGATGTGTAGATTGCAGCATGAACAAATGCTTTGACTTGTTTGTTCTTCTCACTCTTCCACATTCAATCTCTTCTCTCTCATTTATTTATTTATTTATTAATCCAGCCTAGCTAATGAACACCTTCCTTCACTTAGTTAAGTTGATAAGAGATATATATCCATTTAAATAGAGGGGTTTATCTCCTCTATTGTTTGAAATCAGGAAAGGACTTTTCCTTACACTTTCTCTTTTGCTCTTTTTTATCTTTCAATAAAAAAAACTTTGAGGAAGGCAAGGAAGAGCACTCTAAAGGTGGAATTAGAGGACAGTAGGATTTAATTATCTATATTTTCTGAAGCACTAAGTTATGGGCATCAGCCATACTTTCACTGTCGTTATTTAAGAAGTAGTTGGAAAAAAAGATTGGAGCAAACCCAGGTTTTTCATGCAGCCATAGAACTATGAAGAATTATGTCCCGTAGAGGACATGGAATTGCCTGTGTACATGAAGTTATGCCCACGTGCAAAGCTTCAAAGGGCCAAGGTCTTTTGCTATTTGGGATTTGGCAAAGCCTCTGCCAGGCCTTGGTGTACATCTGCAGCAGGTATTTTGTGGAGATGGGGAGATAAAAGGGTGTAACACTCGGTTACTTCTGTTTAAATTACGACACAGGGAAAAATAATAGGAAGTCAGCGAGGATTTTTTTGTTGCCTGCGTGTAAAACAAACACATCTTTGTTTTGTAAAATGATGATGTACAGACCATTCGTCCCTAACGATCCTTTGGGGTGCGTGGAGAGAAGAGATGTAAAAATGAGCCTAAAAAATCAGTTTAATATGCACGGGTGAGTGTTTTGCTCCCCGAATGGCACGCAGACTATGCAGACTTGCTGTTATATTTTTAACTTAATGCGCGGCGTATTAGCCATTACATCCTCGGAGTGGACACATGTCATCCTGAATCAGAGATGAGCTCCACATGGCAGGGATCCCTGCACCCGTGCGGGGCTCGGTGCTGAACCACGATCCCTCGTCTGTAAAATCTGTTCCGAGCCCAATCCTGCAATGCTCCCTCTGGTAAAACTGCCATTAGCTACAGGAGCTGATATTGGTAATTTACATTTTGCCAGCCATAGACTCAAGTTACAAACCGCTGCTTGTTCTGGGGACAGATTTAGACCTAATGATAAAATTATACTTTTTTGCAGTGACTGTTGCCCTTGGACATGCTTAGAAGTTTTATGGCAGTTCTGCATCTGCTTATCTAATTGCCAAACTAGCTTTTTGAAGCTCCTTAGCTGTGCTACCTGCAGAAAAGTGTGCAAATCACTTCCTTGCTCCTAACACAGGAGCAATTAGCTTTACTTTTGCAGGCCAAACACACATGATGACGGCTGATCCCAGTGTCGTGCTGTGGCTTCTCATGCTGCCAGTTGGGTCCCTGCTCCATTGGAGATAATCCTGTTTAGCTACTCCACGAGCCTGCCCGCTAACACAACAGGCTGACTGCAACTCCAGAGCACATCGGAGCATTTCCCAGAGAGGCTGTGACTGTCCCATCTCTGGAAGTGCCCAAGGCCAGGCTGGACAGGACTTGGGGCATCCTGGGATTGTGGAATGTGTCACCTTCCACACCCCAAGGCAGAGGGGTTGGAATAAGATAGTGTTTAAGGTCCCTTCCAACCACAACCACTCTGTTATTCAGTGATCTCCTGTTGGTTGTGTGGATAATGAAGCTGGTGGAAGAAACGTTTCAGGGTAACTCAAGACAATTTGACTGGGGCTGTAGAAGGGAAAAGGCAGCAAGGCAAGCAATCAGACAGAAAACCTGCTTATCAGTGTCCTTTTTTTCCCCTGCATAGCCCTCTATAGGTGAGTTTGAGAGCCATTGGGAGTGTCATCATCATTAGATCTCCGGGTTCATTAGAAACACACAGGGTATTGGAGGAGGCCCCCTCCCATTCCCAAGGGTGACTTGTCCCACATGGGAGATGCTTCCTTGTCTCCTAGTTTATCCCTCTTTTGCCATGACTTTTAGGAAATGTGTAAGGCTTTAGCATCCTTAGCAAAGATAAACACCAATAAAACTCCCAGGAAAGGAATCATACAGGAACATGGATAAATCCCTTTTCAGCAAGGGAGTTTCATGTCCATCCCTGCATCAAGCAAAGCCCTGCAGAAAGCTGAACACAGACAGTACTCCTGACAAGTCATGTCACCTGGCTGACTTGCAGCAATTTGTTTTTCTGCCAGGGAGCAGGCAAGGCCCTGCCACAGATGGAGGGTGGTCTTCATCTGCACCTTCAGAGGCTTCTGACCACAGAAAGCAGAAGGCAGGCTAGAGGAGGAGTATCAGAGTTCCAGCAAGTTGCTTGCTAGCTTTCCAGCCTGGAGAGCAAACTGAAGTGTATTATTAGCTCTTTTCTATTTGCCTCAAAAGCTGATGAAGAAGAAGTTGGAAACCGTACTATTCAACTGCCAAATAACTCGAAAAATTCCAATAGCGCCTGACATGCGAGCCAAGGAACCCACTGAAAATGTACATATGCATCCAAGCCATAATGCATTGAGCTATGATCTCATCCCATGGCAAGCTTTTTCTTATTTTGTTTTAAATTTTGTTTATTTGGATTTGGTTCTTTGGGAAAAAAAAAAAAAAAAAAAAAAAAAAAAAAAAAAAAAAAAAAAAAAGGAGGAAACAAATATTAAACTTTACATTAGGGGGTAGAATAGGGACCGCCAGTGTCAGTCCACTCTCCACAGTGTTGGCTTTTTGTGGGAGGAATGGTTTTCTCCAGCTCTACCACAGGGGTGGTGAGGTGACAGCTTCCACTGCCCTCCCATATGAGCTGACAACTATGAGCCAAAACCTGGCCCCTCTCTGTCCCCATGGAAAGGAGAGGACAAAGTCGGGAGCCATGGTCCTCTCCAACCCTGTTCTCTGGTGGTGAACCTGCCCAGCTGTCAGGGCTACCCCAGCAGCTCATGGGAAATGTCACTTCCCAAAGCAGGAGCCAATCGCTTTTGTAACATCCAAGCTAAATAAATGGTTTCCAGACTACTGATCAAACCTCTCATTCATGTTTCAGTTCAGAAATTATGAACAGGACAGCCCAGTTTTATCTTAAAAGCATCTGGTTTTAGGGAAGCACAAGCACCCTGCTTTTCAAAAAAAGAAAAAAGTTTTAAGCATAAAAATTCTTGGGAGATTGGCAATTTTTATTAAAAGCTACAGCTTTTTTCACTGGGTAATTTTCCAGATTTCTCACAGCCCTGGAACACAGGAGAGAATTTGGGAAACAAGGGAAACATAGGTGGGAAAAAATATACGAAAA
>CM063288.1:2042500-2212500 GCA_032173965.1 Sitta carolinensis | reverse complement strand
ATTGTTGCCAGTAAATCAGAGTTTTACAGGGGTTGCTGTGATTAGCATCCTGTGCTTCATAAAAACGTCTCTGATCAATACCTTTCAATGTGTTTAAACATTAATAAAGAATTTTATAAGAAGAATGTTACAGCCCTAGTGGAATCAGGATCTAAAATACATTTTTATGCAAATTCTTTAATGGTAGGTTATACCATCTTTTCCATTTGGTTTTGGTACTGTGAAGATAAATTATAATTATATTAATAACCTGCATAAAATGGTCGTGTTTTGAAATATTTCCACTCAGTAATATCTGTATATTCAATATCTATGGACTGAATGTTCCTTGTTAATTCTTGGTATTAAAAACCAAGCTAAACCCTCTGTACAGCCTAAACATTGACGTTTTCAAGAGCCCCAATGCTTAAGAATATCTAAATATACATTCATAATTTACAAGGGTGTCATTTATAAAGTCATAGTGCTTGGGGAAGAATTTCTAGAGTTAACTGTTTTTATTTTAAGTAGTTTGCATGTGGGAAAAACCCATTCCTGACAGGCTCTGCCATTGGGAAATGCAGTTTGAGACAAGCAAGGGTCATCAATGCCCATTTTTACAAAATGCTGGGCCCTAACTTTGCCCTTAAATCGGGAAGATCCATTGAAAACTCGGTGAAATTTGGGATGCTGATGAGATCAGCGAAGCCAGACTGCAGGGTTTGCTTCTCAGCTTCACTGAGATATTTAAATAATCCCAGGAACTGCTGTGTTTGGTTTCACAGCCAGTGCTCTTGGGGACTTTTGTTGTCACAGGGCTGGGTTATTCCCTGTTTGTTGGCCTTAGCTGAAATCTTTCCTCCCCATTTTCTATCAGGGTTTTCTGTGACAGGAGAAGGTTTTAACAACCCAGACCTTCACTGTGATGAGAAATGGCTTTAGAAGAGATTCCAAAGAGGTGACATGAAAATCAGAGCTAATTCTTCCCGTTTGCAGAAGGATTCAAAAATCATTGATGTCTCATTTGGGTTTAATGAAGATTTACTTGGGGAAAAAACGTGAAATCCCCAATTATTGTGAATTTGATGCCCAGCTGCGCCGAGTCCTCAGGCTCTGGGATCCCATTGACTCTTTGGGATGTGCCTTTAACCTAATGAGCTCTAATTAATTGGCTTCCAGTTGGAAGAAGCCAATTAATTGCCTCCAGGTCCTGGGTGGCTCCTCTTGGGGTTCCAGCAGGGAATCAGCGCTGGAGGGACCGCGCCTCAGGAGCAGAGCAGGAAGGATGGGAAGGGCTCAGGAACAGGCAGCTGCTAGGGAATACTGAGCCAAGGCCAGCTTGGATGGGGCTTGGAGCAACCTGGGAGATGTCCCTGCCATGGCAGGAGCTGGAATCAGCTGATTTCCAGGTCCCTTCCTTCCCAAATCATTCTGGATTCCATGATCCAACAGCTTCTGTTTCAACAGTTGGGGATTCACCAGTGCCCCGTACCTGAGCCAAGACTCACTTGTAGCTCACCATTTACAGCTCATCAGTGGTGCTGGTGGAAACTTCTACTCTCCAAGGCCTTTTGCAGCATCCCAGCTCCAAAACTCAGCTTTTTGTCTTTAGCTGGAGGGATTTTGTGTGCCTCAGGACAACTCAGAAGGCACCTTCAGTTCCAGTCAAAGCCATTCCTTAGAAACAAACCCTGCCGAGTATTTGCACTTACACTGCAGAGTATTTGGGATGGGGCTTACAAAGCCATCAGGAAAAGTGGAATTGGCCCTTTTTGGCTCCTTGTTTTAATGGGGATGCTGTGGTTGTCTCAGCAGACGTGAGTGGGGTGCAGGAGCTCCTCAGATGAGGGGTGGAGGGAGGCAAGGAGCCGGCCCCGACGGACAGAGCCCATCGTCGACAGCACCACGGGAGGCTCTCTAAAGCTCAAAGTGCAGCAGGAATCCTAAAAAACCTCAAATATCCCAAGATAACTTGGAGCAAGACCATGAGAAGCAATGTAGGTGAGTATTCCCAAGGAAATCCATGCATTTGTTGAGCTGGGAAACTTTTAGAATTTTTAATTATTTTTTTTTTGCTAGTTTTACGCTGCGGCGGCGAAGTTTTAAGACAAAATACTTGAGGCAACGTTAAAAAAATCAACAGAAGGTCAGGCATCTTCAACATTTGATGGTGCTGAAGTGGAAAAGTCAACAATTCAGCAGCTCATGCCTTGGTGGAAGGTAGACAGTGCACCCAAACGTGGACTTTTAGATAAGAGAACAAAAAAAAACCACTTTGCTGACTTCAATTTAAGGGATTGTATCCAGCCAGCATGTGAAGCAGAGCATTTTAAATTGGAAAAAAACACCATTTTGTGCTGCTGTGATTCAGATGGAGCATTAGTCATAATTGGGAGTAATATATTTTGACATAATCAAACAATAGAGCTCCAGATCTCTGCTGGAATATCTGCAGCCCCATTCCTGCCCTGGATGATGGTGGAGTAGCAAAGTGGAGCTGCCTGAGATGGAGCCAGACCTCTCCAGCACAATATCAAATCAAATGCTCTTTTCCTTATAGATTTTCCTAATCAAAACACAAGGTTACACCGTGTCAACAACCAGCAGATGGGGAAAGGGAACGTCCTAGGAAGCTCAAAGAACACGCTTGGAAACGGAGCTATAAATACCAGGCTAATTCCATAGCTTTAAGATTTCTCCAAAGCTTTTTTAAATCCCTCCAGAAAAGGCTGAAGAGATCCCTAATCTGAAGTGGCCCAGTTGAAGGAATGTGTTGTGGTTTTATTTTTAAATAAAGTTACATCTCCAGGAGTGTTGGGCGAGTCACCGGAGCTGTGGCACTGTACAATATTTGTTGGATCAAAATAAGGATTTTAAACCCATTGCCATTCTTATCAGGACTGACTTCTTCAGGAAAAATGTGGGATTCTGTCTGACCCCCCTCTGAACTGATGTGAGCAGCATTCCCACGGGATCATTGATGGTCACAACTCCTTTGGAATCCATTTTTTGGAGAGCTGGCACAAGAGCTCCCAACATTTCGGGGTGGAATTTCATGTAAATGTCTTTTTCCCTGTGAGCGTGGCACAGAATTCCCAAAGAAGTTGTGGATTCCTCATCCCTGGAATGGCCAAGGCCAGGCTGGAGGAACCTGGCATGGTGGAAAATGTCCTTGCCCTTGGCAGGGGGTGGCCTGGGATGAGCTTTAAAGTCCCTCTAACCATTTTGGGATTCTCCTTCCACTGGATTCTCTTCATTCCTTAAAAATATCCCAGATTTTCTTGGGGTGTGTTTGCTCTTGGTGAGATCAAAGGCAAGAGGTGTTTTGCAATACTGGGCCTACCCTTATAATTAAAAAAAAAAAATTACATTATTAAAAAAAATATTTAAAATACGTATTCCCTATTTATTTTTAAATAAATTTGAATGTCCGTTTATTAAATTTTAATAAATAAATTTAATTTAAATTGGTATTAGCCAGAGGAATGCAAAGTAGAGCAACCAGCCCATGCCAGATTTAGAAATCAGGGCTCTCAAAGAGCTGCTGAAAGGGTTGGGTTTGTTTATTGCAGGAAAAAAAGGGAACACTGTAGGATGGGCAGAAAAAAGAGATAAGGGTTTTATCAAAGCAGTGCTGGGGGTAGCTCTGTAGATTTAAAAAAAAAAAAAAAAGTTCAGTTTGCACCCAGTGTAATTTAGGAGAGATGGAAAGAGAAAAGAGGCCAAGGTTTTTTTTTTTTTTGTTGTTTGTTTTACCTCATATCTGCCTGCAAAGATGGATGGCAAACTGGGATATTTTCCCTGTCACTCTCAGGAAACTTCTAAAAACACACAAAGAAGGAGCTCCCAGAGCAAATGTCAGTAATTTTGACCTTCCCCACTGGCCATGGGCTGAACATTTTGCTGAAATCCCTCTGTGTTCACATCCTCACTTTAATTCTGTCACCTTAACGTTGGGATTAAATTTGCCTCCTCTCCCTGCAAACCTTTTCCATCCCTGACAACACCTTTCAGTCGAAAGCACGCAGTGAAAATGACCCAGAGGATCTTTATTGTCTTAAACAAAATGCTTTGTGAGACCAGGGTGCAATTCAGGTTCAGCAGCCTTGGGAAGTTGGTGGAGTCCAGGAGCTGCTGCAGAGGAACGTGAGAAAGAAATAAATTTAAAATAAAAAAATGAAACCCGCAGCACCAATGTCAAGCACGTGGGTTTTGCCCACATTGCCCCCAATAATAATTCACTTTTTGCAGCAGGACATCCTCAGTAGGTGCACTGGGCAATTCCAGGGCTGTTTCTGGGGTTCTTTCAGGGAATGCAGAACTCTTGGAGTTGTAAATTAGGATCTCTCTTCTTCAGTTGTGCATTTTCCAGGCTCTTATCTTTTTTGGAGCTTTGTTCCTCCACTCTTGGATGTGCTGCTCCTTAAAGAGCCCCATGGTTTTCATTTCAGGCTGCCTGTGGGTCTTACTCTCATTTTTCTTTTCCCTGCTTTGATGAGCTGGTGGAATTCTCCTGTGCTTGTCAAGCCTGACTGGGATTCTCCCTCTTGTTCAGCTCCTTCTCAAAAGAATCAAACTTTTCCTGTCTGTTTTGGGGGTGTTTCTCAAGCAGGAAAATCAGGTTTTTCAGAGCCAGGGCTACCTGGCAGGGCTGAGCTGAGCATCTCCCCCAGGTACCACCTTGCTTAATTTCATTTTTTAATGAAATTAAATTTTAAAATGAAATTTTTTAAAGTGAAATTTGTCGTGTTTGGGTGGCAAATCCCTCAGAGGAATGTTTTCCCCAGCCCTGCCTTGAAGCAGGGAAATGTTTTAAAATCCTAAAATCAACTGTTTCATTTTTCCAGGAGCCAGGCTCCACTCCTCCCACTTTATTGGCCAAGGAGATTTATCCTTATTGAGGTAATAATAAGGATAAATCAGGTTATTATATCCACCTTATAAGGTGTGAACACATCTGATGTTTTTTTTCTCTAAGAATTCATCCCCAGAATACACAGACACCAACTTTGAGGCACTTTGCTGCTTTTAATGAGCTAAAAATACCTTGGCTTGCTGAAAAGTAAATCTGAGGGAAGGGGTTGGGGCAGCCAGACCCTCCTGAAGCACAAACTTTTATTTAAAATTTAAAAAAAAAATTAATTTAAATTTCTTTTATTTAAAAGCAGGGGGGGTGTGCAGGCAAGAATTTGGATCATCTGTGTTGCCAGAATTCAGATTAAATGGAGTAAGGCTGATTTTGTGAAAAATAAATCATACCTTGGCAGTTTCTTATCTATTATATTTTCTTCCACTCTGCGCTGTTCGATAGAAACGTGTACAAAACAAAAAGTGGAAGTAGTTATTTCCTCATTTATCCTAAGAAACCTTTCTGTTTCTAAACATGCAGGAATAATTAGGAGTTATTTACCCCTGGAATCTCAGTGTCCTCAGTGGGGTGTGTCGCTCACCGTTGCTGATTTTCTATTTTAACTGATTATTTTCCAGCTTGGAGCGAGCAAGATGAACAGACCCACCTTCAGTCTAATGCTTCATGAGGAAAAAGGTCAGAATTTTCAAATTCTCCTTTTCAATCCCCCCTGTGCAGCTCTTCAGGAATCCCTTAAAAATGACTTTATATGGGTTTCACTGGTTTCCAGGCTTTTGCAGCACAGAGCAGAGGTGCTGTGTGAATGGCAGGGTGAGCAAGAGGGGTTTAAATCCAGTGGAGAATCCAGGAAAGAGCTGACTCAGAGCAGGGGGAGCAGGAAAAGGGGCTGGAGAAAGAAAGGTCATGTAGACAAATCTTCATCGAGATTGATTTAAAAATGATTCAACTCAGAACTAATAAATCTCTGCTGGAGCAAGAAGGAAACATTTGGCATTTAAAAGGATTAAAACCACTTTTTTTTTTTTAAATATCCTTGAACTTTTGCCTTTTTAAAAAAAAAAAAGAAAAAAAAGAAAACTCTCTCAAATAAAACAGTGGGGCCAAATTCTCCAAATACTTCTCCATTCAATTAGTAAGTAATTATCTGCTAATGGAGAGATTAATCAGATTTGTAGCATCCCAGGGTCCAGAGGCAGTGCAGCCTCTCCAAAATTATTCCATTTATGCCAGAGAAGACAGGAGGTTTTGCACTGAGGTATCTGAAGAGCTCATTTTTATTGTTGCCATATATTTTTTAATACCTTAAGTGGATTTTCATCAGGGAAATTGCTGAGCAGAGCTACGTAATCCAATAAACAATTGAAAACAAAAAAGGGGCACTTGGAGAAAAAAAAAAATAAAATTCCAAGGGTCTAAAAATAGTCCAGTCACGTGATTACTACTTTGGCACAAAAGCATAATTTATGGGTTTAATTTGCAATCTTGCTACAGTTCTGACATCCTCCTGCACGGGAATTCAGGCTGAATAATTCAAATTATTGAAATATTGCTCCGTCCTCAACCTCAGGTGTCTGCTACAAAGGGGCTGATCTTGTTTATTGAGACCTTTGCACTGAAAATATGGGTTGGTTTGTGCCATTTATTCTTCATTTTGGCCATTTATTCCTTCATTTTGGCCATTTATTGCCTCATTTTTGGTCTCAGAATTAATGGAGATCTGGGGCTATTCAAAAATTGTTATTCCAGCACTCAGAGCCTTTCCCCAGATTTCCAGGAATGTTGATTATTTTTTTTTTTTTTGATTATCCTGTTTTTTAATTGTTTGGCTAAAATCTTAACTGAATTTTCCTGGGTAGTTTTGGAAAGAGTTCCGTTCTAATTTTTTTTTTTTCCTTTGAAATTAAATCTTTATTTTCCCAAATTTCCATTTCCTTGGTAAGCTCTAAGTCAATAATGTCCAGCAGAACTGAACACTTACAAATGGTTATTTCCTCCTCAATTCCTGCATCTGTTTATTGGATATTTTCAGAACATTCTCTATCAAAGATGCCTGAAATCCATATAATCTTCATTAGAAAAACATTGCAGAACTATGCTGAATAAAATCTGCTTTTTGGAAGCCTGAAACATGAGAATTGAAAGAAAATTCTTAATTTCTTCATCCAAATTCCCCCAAAATAAAAGTGGATGTGACATTTCTCCACTTCTCATTAATGTATTGCTCCATTTAATGATATTTATATTATATTTATTTATATTTATATTTAATAATATAGTAATATTCCATTTAATAACAGAAATTAAAAAATCCATGTGGTGGACATAATAAATATTAAATTATAATATTTACTTATAAATATAGATATATAAACAATAATAAATAATTAGATAAGAAGCATAAATATATAAGAAAATTATAAATTAATATATAAGTGATAATAATTATAATAAATTATAAATATAAAAAAATCCATAATGAACAGCCAGGGATGAGCATTTAAAAACAAAATCCTTTCCTTTCCTGCTTAATTTTTTGGGATTTTTTTTTTTTTTTGTGCAAAGCCTCTCAAAGATCACTGTATCCTGGGAGGAAGGATTTTATCCATTCTTTTATTGCAAGTGGCAGCCTCAGTTGCTCCCAGCTTTGGGAATTTCATGGAAACTTGAATTAAAATTCATCCTGGGAGAGGATTTTGGCAATAATAATAATTAGGCAATAAATAATTGCCTACATAATAATTTAGGCAATAAATAATAATTCTCCAAAATTGAGGATATTCTGTTTTTTTTCCTGGTGGGAAAGATATCAGATTTCTGTCTGATTATTTAACAGCACCCTGATCCAAAGTGCTCCAAGGAAAGGGATTTTTGGGACATGCTCCTAACGATCAGAAATCAGATTTTCTCCATGAAAATCATTTTCAGGTTGTTTTAGTAGTGTAGGTTCCTGTTTGGGCATCTTGGAGAAAATAAAATAAATGTTTTTATTTATTGGGAAAATAAATGCTTGAGGGTTCTGTCCATCCACTGGGAAAGCAGCCTGGGAGCTGGGGCACATCCAGGGACAGGGGCCTGGAATCCTCATGGACTTTGATTATTTCAGTAATAATAATAATAAAAATTAATTGATCCAAATGGCTCTCAGGGAATCACCAAGGTTGGAAAAGTCTCCAAGGTTGACTCCAACCTGTGGGCACCAGCCCAGTGCAGGGAATTATTTCATAGAGTGCTTAAATTCCAGTCCTGAAAACTTCCCCAGCATCAGGAGTGGTATCCAGTGAGAGAATATAAACCTTGTAATAGGTCTGAAACTGCTTTAAAAGTTAGGAATAACTCAATATCAGAGCTGCTTGGGCTGCTGTGAGGTGAGTAAAAATACTCATTTTCATTCAGTCATCCAGTGCAGAGCCATTTTCTGCTTGGGGCAAAATATTCTTGGGATGTGTCTTCACCCAAAGGCCGTTGTACATCACAAATATATTCAATTTATCATGAGTAAACCATGAGTAGAGCTGTGCCATGGCCCTGGACACCACCCCAAAAAAAAAAAAAAATCCTGAAAGATTCCAGGTTTCCTTCTTACTTCAGGCACTTTTTGTTTGTTGAATCACTGGCCTATAAATAGACCCTCATCAAGTATTCACCACTGATCTAATTAGTCAGGAGAAAGCTGCTTTTCAAACTGGGAAAGCATTCCCCAAAAATGATGCAACATTTGTATCTAATTAGATGATCCAGGAGAATCCTGGCTAATTGCTTTGATAGACTTAAACAGATTAATAATGTGCAAGTGGTAACTAAATAAAAAACTCCTTTGCACTGAGTGCTTTCAAAGTGATGCTTTTTAAGAAGCTAAAATTCCTGATTAGTTCTGAAACCCCAGGATTGTGATCTTGAGAGCATTTCTCTTTTTTTTTTTTTTCCAGTGCTAGAAAGGAAAACCTCGAAAATGAGATTGTAATTTGTAAAAATTCGGAGTTTGGTGGTTTTTTTCTCAATGTCTGCCAGGCTTTATATCCAAAATGGGGAATTGGGAGAGCCAGGCAGGGATTGTGGAGCCCCTTTGTGATCCATGGAAGAAAAAAGCCATGGAGCATCAAAAGGGCAAGGGAGAGATTTAGATTATATTGGAATAGGGAAAAAATTTTATTACTCAGAGGGTTGGAGCAGCCTGGGATAGTGGGAGGTGTCCCTGGGGAGGGAAAAATTGGGTTTTAAGGTCTTTCCAACCCAAACTATTCCATGGTTTGCGACAGCAACCTGTCAAAATTTGTCTTAATTGGCTCAACATCCAATTACTAATAAAATAAATAATATTCCTATCATATGTAACAGATTGGAATCCGAACAATTAATATCTCATTTAAATTTCTTTTTCCATCTTACCGAATTTTCTCTTTTTCCCACTTGCCTCAAAAAATTGCTGAAGTCAATATTAACAGAAAGAGGCTGCCTGAAATCCAATGTTCAAAAAAAAAAGGGAATTTAAAAAAAATTGAAACCACACTTCCAGCAGGTGAAAATTAAGGGGAAATGTTTCAAGGGGGCTGAAGTGGGGAGGGAATTCCGTGGAGTTTGTTCTCCAGGGAAGGGTTTGGAGGGAACTCCGGATGGAAGGGGAGTGCCAGCCCAGGGGGAACGGGGGGCGCTGGCCCCAACAGGAGCTGCCAGGGGATCCCGAGGGATCTGGGGAGATCCTGAGGGATCTGAGGACATCCTGAGGAGATCCTGAGGGATCTGAGGAGATCCTGAGCTGCCAGGGGATCCCGAGGGATCTGGGGAGATCCCTGAGGGATCTGAGGAGATCCTGAGGAGATCCTGGGAGATCTGAGGAGATCCTGAGAGATCTGAGGAGATCCTGAGGGATCTGGGGAGATCCTGAGGGGATCTGAGGAAATCCTGAGAGATCTGAGGAGATCCTGAGGGATCTGAGGAGATCCTGAGCTGCCAGGGGATCCCGAGGGATCTGGGGAGATCCTGAGGGGATCTGGGGAGATCCTGAGAGATCTGAGGAGATCCTGAGGGGATCCTGAGGGATCTGAGGAGATCCTGAGAGATCTGAGATCCTGAGGGATCTGAGGAGATCCTGAGGAGATCCTGAGGGATCTGAGGAGATCCTGAGCTGCCAGGGGATCCCAAGGGATCTGGGGAGATCCCTGAGGGATCTGAGGAGATCCTGAGGAGATCCTGAGAGATCTGAGGAGATCCTGAGGGATCTGAGGAGATCCTGAGGGATCTGAGATCCTGAGGAGATCCTGAGGGATCTGAGGAGATCCTGAGAGATCTGAGGAGATCCTGAGGAGATCCCTGAGGGATCTGAGGAGATCCTGAGCTGCCAGGAGATCCCTGGGAGCAGGGATGTGTTCCCTGGCTGTGGGAATCGGGCCTCAGGATTCCTGCCAGGGTCCAGAACTCTTTGGATTTGGTCCAAAGTGCAACTTCCTTGCCTCCCAGTCCAAAATGCTTCAGAGACTGCTTGGCTGGGGAAGGGGCAAACAGGGGATCCCAGGATCCCTGAGGCTGGAAAAGCCCTCCAGGACCATGGAATCCAACCTGTGACCCAGCCCTGAGTGCCACCTCCAGGGTGGGCACTCCAATCCCCCCATGGCACTTCCAGTCCTTTTCCATGGGGATATTCCTGCTGCTGTCCCCCCTGAGCTCCCCTGGCCCGTTCCCTCTGCTCCTGTTGTTGTAAATCTCTGCACCAGGAGAGCTTTGGGCTCTGTGGGGTCATTAAATTCATTAAATAACACCCAGGAGCTTTCCACGTGTGCCTTGTGATGGAATTTCAGCATGGAAATATGGATGGCACCTCCTCCCTGTGCCATTTGTACCCCTGGCAACATGCACAGGTGACTGGGGGCTTGGCTTTGTGGAAATCCACATGGAACTGTGCTGGATTTTAGGGAAAACCATCTCACTTCCAGGAGCATTTCCTCTAAACCACGGGTTCTGTGTGTTTTGCAAACTGCCAGGCAGCCTTAGCCCTGATTCCTGGCTCTCAGGCACCTCAGGGGGTCCTCCCAGCACAGAAAAGTGCACAGAAAGCTCAAATTTGGGAGCTGGCAATAGCTCTGGTCCCTGCTCCTGCTTAGGGGTGTGGGGGGGTTGGAGTGGTTTTGTACCTGGAGGATTTAAAAGTATGGGATTCCAGCATGGGGTGGGATGGAAGGAGCCTTGAAGAGCCTCTGATCCTCACCTGCCACCATCCCAGCTGCTCCAAGCCCTGGACTTGGGCACTTCCAGGGATCCAGGGGCAACCCCAGCTTCTCTGGGCACCTGTGCCAGCCCCTGCCCACCCTCACAGGGAAGAATTCCTCCCCAAGAGCCCACATAACCCTGCTTTTTTCCTAAAAATATTTACTATTCCACAGATTAAACCGTTCAATTATATTTTTTTAGCTTTTTTTTTAGACCTATTTCTCCCCAGGTGTACTCCAGAGAAGGTTAATCTGGTGAGATGGTGAGAATCCTGTGGTGGAATGGGAGCTGAGGCAGAACCTGTAAAAGAAAAAGTTACTTTGAGGTGTCTCTTGCAAAAATCAGCAATTGCTGGGTATTATTTGCTGGTGGTGGCCCAAAATAGCAACATGAGCCACAGCCAGGCTGGGCTGAGACATGAGCAACTTCCCTGCACTGGGTGCTCCCAGTATTTGATACATTTTCTGATTTTATTGCATTACAGAAGGCTCATTCTCAATTAATTCAGAACAACAGGGACGTTTTTTTACCTGTGTTAGCCTTGCATGGGACCTACAGTCAAAAGGCCAGTGCAGCTTTCAGCAGTAAGGTAAATTCCAGCCTGCTGGTGAGGAAACCTCATCATGCTCCCTCCTTAATCAGGATAACACCACTCAACAAACCCCCAAATTTCTGACCTGAAAACCTGAACTGTTGCCAAGAGCTCTCCAAATCCCATTTCTGTGTTGCAGCCTGGGAGATTAAAGGGTGGATGGTTGTGCTAGGGGCCATGACAAGGTGTCCCTGGCACATCCTCTGTGCCCTTGTCCCTTGTCCCTCCCCTGCTGGGGCTGCCCAGGGATTGCATCCCTTTGGGGAAGTGGGAGCAGCTCCCAGGAGGGCAGGAAATCTGAAATCACCCAGCATTAAGGTCAGGAAAAGCCTCCAAGCTCACAGATCCCCCAACCTTTGGCCAATTCCCTGGTCTTTACATTCCAGCCAGCTCCTTTGATCCACAGCCTGCTTGGAAATAACCCTGATGAGGTTTTTTTTTTTCAAATTTTCTGATGCATTTGGAACTTTACATTTGGAAGCAGCACTTCTAAAGGGAATGAGGGTACTTAAGGGAACATTTTCCAGGACTATATTTATGCCTCTGTAGTCTTCCTTTAGTGGTCTTGAAGGAAGGAGCTGTTATTACTGTTAAATATAGATGGAATGTGGTGTTATTGCAGAAATGTCTTTATGTTCCATTTCTGGCTTAAAATAAAAAAAAAACCAAAAAACAACTTCCCTTTTCTTATTAAAATCAGTCAGGTCTATAACATTTATTATGTTTTAACATGTTGGCATAATGTTAGTGTTGGGAGTGAGGCAGGATTGACACCTGATTCCAAATAAAAGCTCCTAATGATGGTACTGGAGCAGTCATCCCTGCCATCCTATATTTGAATTTAGGGTTGCTGCTTTTTTTTTCTGGTGTATTTACTCTTTAAATCCCATATTCCACATTTCTCTCACCTTAATAAAACGTCCAGTCTCAAGTGTTAAGTCTCACCTGGTCAGCTTGAAGAAACTATTTTGGGGGGAATGACACAACTTTTCTGTCATGAGAGAAAATCTCTGAGGGGAATTATTCCTGAGGATATTCAGATTGTTTCAAAGGTATTCAGAGATCAGTCACTGCTCCTGGCTTTTCCCTTTTTATTACCCCATTTTTTTGGCGAGATGATTATTTTAATTCAATCGAAATGCAGGAGGTTTGCATTTTTATGGTTATTATCAAAGCCTAGAAGCAGCTTCCCTCACATGAAACTCATTCAGTTTTCTAAACAATTTTTAAAGGGCATTAATTTAGTCATCTGCTGATAGTTCTGAGCAGAAGCATATGTGAAAATATTCAGTGAAAAGACGCATCCCTTAATTCACCCAAACTCCACATCAACTATTTAACAGCAGTTGCACTCTTGTAGCTTTTAAGATGTAGCTCCACGTATAAATAGAAAATGCTGGCAGGGTTCTGTTTGCTCTGAGCCTTATTTTGATGGTTCCATTGACATTTAAAATTTTGATTTGAAGCTCTGGAAAGGGCTGCAGCTGTAAACATCTCCCTGAGTGAGTGCACTGGGCTGAAAGGCTCACGTGTTTTCCCACATCTGTATCTTTCAGGCTGTTTCATTGGAGCCAAGGAGTCAGCAAAGAAACTCAAGAAGACAACTTGGATCATGACCAGAAGATAAAAAAAAAACAGAACAAAACAAAACAAAAACAAACCAACAAAAAAAGAATGTGGCATATAAAGGGTGTAATACCTGGAGGTGTTGGATGTGACTCATATTTATAAAAATGAGACGAGCTTTCACAAAACACAAGTTATCTTAGACAGTCATCAAGCTTGGAGCCATCATGCTGTTGAACTAGAAATTCTCCTTTTCCCCATTCTCCTTTCTGACAGGTAACAAAGGATTGGTGAATTATGATTTTCCCAAGTTGGAAGCACTAATTTTTATCTATATAGTTCATCCTTATGAATATATAAGGAGTTAAACATTGCATATTTAATGTGGATTATAATGGGAAAGTGACTCATTAACCAAAATGGCCACTTTTAAGGACTTGGTTGCAAACTGAGCTGGAGCCTCCCGATGCACTTTGTAGGATTTGGGGAAAGCTGTGCTGCAGGGCCTGCTTTGGGAGGCCAGGATGACATGTAGTAAAAGGATATCACCTTACTGTTGATATCTCTGAAGACTCATAACCAGAAACAGGAAAATGAATGGTGGGAAGGAGTGTGACGGAGGGGACACGGATGGAGGGCCACCAGCAGTGCAAGTCCCCGTTGGTTGGCAGAGGAGGGTGGACCAAAGTGGAGTTCTCTACATCAGGTAAGGTCACCCCAGGGGCTGGGCTGGGCTCTGGGGGAGGTTGGGGCAGGGAATTCCTGACTCAGCTCCTGTCTTCTGCTCAGAAACGGCGAGGAATTGGTCCTTGAGTTGCTTGGAAGCTGAAGGGGGGTAGATTTAGGTGGGGTGTGGGGAAGGGATTCCTGCTGGGAGGGTGGGGAGGAGCTGGGATGGAGTTCCAGGGAAGCTGGGGCAGCCTCTCATACCTGGCAGTGTCCAAGGCCAGGCTGGACAGGACTTGGAGCAGCCTGGCACAGTGGGAAGTGTCCCTGGCACAGTGGGAGGTGTCCAGGGGACACTGGGACGTGTCCAGGGGACAGTGGAGGTGGTCCTGGGACAGTGGGATGTGTCCAGGGACAGTGGAGGTGTCCAAGGGGCAGTGGGATGTGTCCAGGGGACAGTGGGAGGTGTCCCTAGGACAGTGGGAGGTGTCCCTGGCACAGTGGGATGTGTCCCTGGCACAGTGGAGGTGTCCCTGGGACTTAGGAGGTGTCCCTGCACAGTGGGATGTGTCCAGGGGACAGTGGAGGTGTCCCTGGCACAGTGGGAGGTGTCCCTGGCACAGTGGGAGGTGTCCAGGGACAGTGGAGGTGTCCCTGGCACAGTGGGAGGTGTCCAAGGGGCAGTGGGATGTGTCCCTGGCACAGTGGGAGGTGTCCCTGGCACAGTGGGAGGTGTCCAGGGGACAGTGGGATGTGTCCAGGGGACAGTGGAGGTGTCCCTGGCACAGTGGAATGTGTCCAGGGGACAGTGGAGGTGTCCAGGGGACACTGGGAGGTGTCCAAGGGGCAGTGGGAGGTGTCCCTGGGACAATGGGAGGTGTCCAAGGGGCAGTGGGATGTGTCCCTGGGACAATGGGAGGTGTCCAAGGGGCAGTGGGATGTGTCCCTGGGACAGTGGGAGGTGTCCCTGGGACAATGGGAGGTGTCCAAGGGGCAGTGGGATGTGTCCCTGGGACAATGGGAGGTGTCCAAGGGGCAGTGGGATGTGTCCCTGGGACAGTGGGAGGTGTCCCTGGGACAATGGGAGGTGTCCCTGGGACACTGGGAGGTGTCCAAGGGGCAGTGGGATGTGTCCCTGGGACAATGGGAGGTGTCCAAGGAGCAGTGGGATGTGTCACTGGGACACTGGGAGGTGTCCCTGGGCAGAGTTTGGAACTGGATGAGCTTTAATCCCTTCCAGCCCAAACCAAATTCTGTGATTCTTTCAAAGGAAATTTAAATCAAGTGACAACTCAATAGCTCCAAACCCATTTTTTAATGCCTGTGAAGGTTCTGTGTTCACTATCACTGATGTTCTCCAACTTTTATGGATCCCTCACATTTCTCATGTGGGGAAAAAAATAACTCAAGAACATAAACTTTAATTTAAAGTTTTAGGTACTTTGTTTATTTTCTTAGCTTATTGGATTTTTTTATGCTTCGCCCTGGAATGGTCACAAAGAAATGCATTGAAATTGCTATGAAATAAATGTGTTCAGACAAAGAGAGCCTAAATTAAATGTTATTGGAAAAAAGATCAAAGTTAGCTTTGTAAAATGTGGGGACATTGGGTTTGCATCACACGAGTCTATGTGATTATCAGGCAGTTATTTGCTTAAATTTCTTCCAGTGTTCTGTGATTAAAATAACACTTCTCACTGCATTTTGTGCATTACCAACACAAAAGTCTCTGAGGAGCCAGGGCACACTCCAGTTTTCCACTAAACTGCCATAAAGGATCAGCAGCATCCCAGGATTCCTTGTTGGTGTTCTCCACGAGCAGAATCCAGCCCGGTCCAGTCAGGGATGGCCATGGCAGAGAGATCCCCCCTGCCCTTGGATTCCTCATCCCTGCGCCCTGCCTCACTTGCACAGCAGTGGGAAAGGAAAAGTTGTGGATGTGGGGTGTTTTTCCCCAATAATCACTATATCCACACATCAGGAAAATAATGCTTTGGTATTTTTGTGTACCTGGTGATCCACCAGCTTTTAAACTTCATTTGCCTCAGCCCTGGACAAGTTTTACACAACAGCTTTGGGCAGCTCATTCCTGCCCTCTTCCCAACTTTTCCACTGTATTTTTTTAATTCTTTGGTGAATTTTCTTCTTCTCTGAGTTGTCCTGATGAAGCAGAGTATTTCACACTGCTGAGTGCTGCGAGGCCCAGAGCAGAAGTGTGGGTTGGAAAGGGTGCAAGTCCAATAATCCAATCTCCTGCCTGACCTGGAGCATCCCCAGGGCTTTGAGGGCAGCTGAATCCCCCAGGATTGAGTTTCCACAACCTCCTCCCTGCCCTGCCAGCATGCACAGCCTTCCTGGAGGCAAGGAAAGGTCAAACAATATCGACTCCCCAGCTATCCCAGGGAAAATTAGTGGATATATTAAGATCTGACATGATTCAAGTGGAATAGATGATCCCAGCTGAATAAAGACTGGCTGCTCGTGCCTCCTTGCAAAGCACGGCTGCTTCCCTGTCAGCTGTCAGCAGTTGCTTTGGATTAAATCAAGATTAAATCCATTCATTAACTGGTTTTCATTACCTGGGAGAAGCACTGAGTTGACTCTCAGGGCTGTTCTTAGCAAAGCAGGGCTGCTGAGTAGGGTCTAAGTCATCCCTGAAGTGTGCAGGCCAGGCTGGATGGGCTGGGAGCAGCCTGGGACAGGGCAAGGGCTCCTGCCCATGGCAAGCAGCTGAATTTTAAGGTCCCAGTCTGGGATTCCATGATTTTGTGGCAGTTCCTTACAAAGGAAGCTGTGGATTATCCTTTGTTGCAGAAGTGTCAGCAACTTTGTGCACACAAAAGAGACTTTGCTGTTCCAATTCTGCCCAGGATCAAGGGAGAAAATCTCCCTTTTTAAAATTCCCTTGGGTTTCGTGGACAAATAGCCCTGCATGTGTGTGCAGCAGGAATTCTGGATCCCACATCCCACAGCTTCAGAGGATTGACCTTCCTTTCCACTCACTGATTGTCAGCACACTCCTTTTTATTCCAGCATCTCCTGGAGCCTGCACTGGTTGTGTGTGCCCAGGCAAACAGCACACCAAAGTTATTTAAAATCGCTTTTTTCCCTAAAAATATCCCAGGAAAAGTAGCCTTTTTTAGCCAATGCAAATAAAACAGCATCCTCACTCCAGAGCATATTCCCAGAAATGCCTTTTAACAGGAGATTTTAAGAATCAGGAGATTTTTAAGGATCCCAGAAAGCATCTTGGGGAGATTTTGGGTGTTGAGAGCAAATGTCACTGTGGGATTCTCCCTTGGGAAGTTGTTCCATCCTCCAGTGTGGAGTTTGCCCAGGCTGAGCAGGATCAGGACAGGTGGGAACATCCAAAAGGATCAGCCAGGATCCTGCTTTAATTAAAATAAATAAAAGTAAAGAGCAGTTTCCCCTCTGCTCCCCAAGGATTTCAGACAGGGAAGGTTTGACTCCTGACCAGTCGCCAGACCTGTACATTTATTTTTAGATTGCTCTTTCATCTTCCTCACCCTCCAAACTGTCACTGCTACACACATTCAACCTGAGCACTTCTCCCAAAAATAACTATTTCAGGGCATGCCTGGCAAAGAAATGACTTATTTAAAGTGTCAGCAGAACTTGAAATGTCACTTGCAGATGTTGCTTTGGATGTGACTGGCTTCTCGTGCAGGATGAGGTGTTTATGTGTTGGATTCCAAGCACCAGAGTTCATCACAGCTTGGAATTTTGAGTCAGGAGTGTTTTCGTGATCCAAACTATTCCTCTTGAGCTGTTTTTGTTTGAATTAGGGCTATTTACAGCTGCCATTAATAACCAGTGTTTTATTCCAGATAAACAGTTCAGCTGGCCCAGCAATAAAGAGCAATCTGCAAGTTACAGGCTGGGGACACGAGACTTTTTATTTTTTTTTTTTACAGCTTATGAATTAGTGATTTTGCCATAACAAAGAGTTCCCAGTGCCCTATTTTGGGATGTGGAGATAATGGTTTTCTGGTGGGAGTTGGAGAAACCTGAGTGCAGTTTATCAGGAGCTGGCTGGCCTGGCTCCTTGGTGTAATATTCCTTACTTTCAGTGAGAAGATCCAAATTTCAACTGAATGAACTCAAACATTGTGCAACAAAGAGACCCAGCTGCAACAGCTTTGTTTCCTTTAAAATATGTTTGGGGTTTTGGGTTTTTTTTGTTTTTTGTTTTTGTTTTTGTAAGTATTATCTCAATTCTTAAGTAAAAGCAAGAAGTACTATGAGAAAAAACTATGAAATGTGATTTTAGCCACTGTCCTTGTGAGCAGATACAAATCCTGACCTAGCCAAGAGCTGGTATTCATCATTTCTGTTCCTTTGCAGTCCCAGTGGGTCTTTATTATCCTGCTTGGAGCAGGTGAAGACTTACTTGCTGACTGATGGAACGTGCAAGTGTGGCCTAGAATGTCCTCTTGTTCTTCCCAAGGTAAAGCACAGCATCATTTTGGGTCTAGGTGCAATAATATTTAGGAGCTGCCCATGCTGGTGACTCAAACTCTGTTCAGATCATCTCTAAAATAAGTGGTGTCCACCCAAAGTTAGACCTTAAAATACAAAATTCAGCTCCCCTCTGCCTTAGCCACTCATGGAGAGGATCTGACTCAGTTATTGGAAATATATTCCTTTTTTTTTATTATTTGTTGTTTTCAAACATCCTGTCAAGGAATCTCTTGGGCAGTATAGGAGCAGTCAGGAACAGAGGAAAATTCCTCTCTACTCCTTAGAAAATCCCTAATTTATGTGATTTTGGTGACACTATGTGACTTTTGTGAATTTGGTGACTTTTGCTGCCTGTAGTCATTATTTTAAACACTGGGATTTTCACTGCCAGGTCTTTAATTTTGATCCTGGAGCTGCTGTGAAGCAGAGAACTGCTGAAGATGTTAAAGCGGACGAAGATGTCACCAAACTATGCATTCACAAAAGGAAAATTATTGCTGTGGCTACACTTCATAAAAGCATGGAAGCACCACATCCTTCACTGGTTCTAACTAGTCCTGGTGGTGGAACAAGTGAGTAAGATGAAATCATGCAGAATCATGTAATAATCTGATTTTTCTACACATAATTACTGTGCCAAACCACCCCGAAAGTCTGACCGTGAGTGCAAAAATAAGCAGATTGAAGGAATAAATAAAGGGAGTAATCAGAGATGGAGGTAGATGGAAAATGAGTCTAAAAGCAGGTCAGCCCAGCCTAAGAGCATGATTTTCTTGGAAAAGATATCAGATTGTTCTAGACAAAGAAAATACATTAGCTCTCATCTTTTGGAACTGTAGTAATATGTCTGATATTCTGTCACATGGGAAATTAGAGGAGCAGAATAAAGTGATTATGAAGGGATTAGGATGTGGCTAAGGACTTGGCTAAATGGGAAATTGTATTGTAAAGGAGAATAGACAGCAAGAGGAGATCTCCACTGTCATTTCTCAAGGATTATTTTTGGCCACCAACCTGGATTAGCATTTTAATTATCCCCATCAATTAAAAAAAAAAAAAAAAAAAAAAAAAAAGGAGGAAATTTGTTGGTGGCTGAAGTTGACAGGTATTCTCCAAACAAAAGATCAAAACGTTGTAAAACCAGGAGGCCTGGAATGAAAGCCAAGTTAGCACTGAAACAGCTCCAAACCCCGAAATTCATCCCAAATCAGGGACTTTGTAAGGCTCACGGGTTCTGAGGAGAATCCCAAATCCCAGTGGGCAGACCAGAGGAGGGCAGGGGGCTGAGTTTTTATTTCTGTACCCTGGGAAAAGGTCTGCCAGCTCTGAGAGCACCTGGCCAATTGCTCTTCCCACTTACGAGGGGAGAAATGATAAGAAAACCAAGAAATAATACATTTTAGCTGAGATACCCGTGCTGTTCACAGTACTGACGTGCCCCTGTGTTTTCATGTTGAAATTTAGGGGTTTAAACCTTTCTTGAAAGGTTTTTTTTCAGTGTAATTTTGGTTTTAACTAACAGTGAAATTTCTCGAGTTTCGGTGCGTTCCCCTGCTTAATTTTTCAACGAGGAGTCCTTAAATTACATTCCTGTTTCCAAACAATTAGCAAAATGAAGGAGGTAATTTATTTATTTCTGTGCTCTTACTTTCTCTGTCGGTCAGAATTTTGTGCACAAGCAAAGAGGAAAATTCCCCAACAAATCCTCTTGTAAGCAAAATTTCTGCACATTTATATGTGACCATTTGCTTATTTCCAGCACTCAAGGTGAAGCCTCTCATAATTATTTTATTTTACAGTTCAGCCTTTAGTTTTCTCCCCTAAATGAGCCTTTGGTCATATTTTGGGACAGGGGAAAATGTTTGTTCCTCTCACATTGGAGCAAATAGGACGAAGGCAGGATTGTCAGTGCCACCTGACCAGGCTGAAGGAAAGATAAGCAGAGCAATTTCAAGGCACCTCTGAGTTCATTTGAACACAGAATTTTTAGATCCCACTTCCAGTTGAATTTTGCACATCCAGAGGCTGCATGCCAAGCACTCACTCCGAGCTGAATTGCAAATTCCCAGAGCAGCAAAACTGGCAGAAAGTCCCCCAGACTTGGAGCTGCTCGTGCTTCTAGTCTGGAAGCAAAACATCGAAAAAAAATAATCTTTTTAAATAAAGATGGAAAGCAGTCTTGTGTTTGTTGGAAGGTGTAGCCTCAAAAGGGGGATTTACAGGGAATTTTTCCCATCATGTGCAAATACCCCCAGGCTTTTATCCCGAAAACAGAGAGCATTGAGGATCCCTGATCCGGGACAGCATTTGGGACAGGACCTTTTCTGTGGGAAGTGAGTCGGAGTGCTGGACAGGCTTTGTTCCTCCTGTCCTCAATAGATGGTGCCAGAGGCTCCTTTTCCCTGCCACAACGGGGATGCTGGAGATGCAGGAGGCTGGAGGGGGTGCTTGGAAAAGGCAGAAGGGAAGGAAAAAGGGGTTAAAATGGTCCATGTTTCTATGGGGGCTGGAATTACAGCCGTGTGGGTGGGGACAGGCGCCCTTCCTGCAGCTGCTCAGTGATTGAGGGCTTATCTCTGCTCAAGCAAAAAGTTTAGCCAAAGGTTCCCATAGCTTTTGGGAATGTGTTTGGTTTTGTTTTGGGGGGGGTTGAGTGTGTTTGTTTGTTTGCTTTTTGGTATTTTGTTTTTCCAGTGAATACTTAGACGAGGGATTTAGCTCTGCTGGTGCTACAGTTTGTTTTCCCTTAATTCCTAATGCTGTGGAACAGCTTTTTAGGGGTTTGCCCAGTAGCTGTGCCCCTGGATTTCCAAGCAGTAACCATTGTGTGTTTCCCATCCCAGGTGCAACGCCAGTAGTTCCCACCCGAGCAGCAACGCCAAGGTCGATGAGGAATAAATCACATGAAGGAATTACAAATTCTGTGATGCCGGAATGTAAGACTCCTTTCAAATTGATGATGGGGGCATCTAATGCCATGGGTAGGCTTTATGTGCAAGAAATGGCTGGAAGCCAGCAAGCAGAGCTCCATCCTGCCTACCCCAGGCAGAGGTTGGGGAGCAGTGAGCTGGGGCAGAAGTCTCCGTACCGTGGCAGTCACGGGGGGATGCCCAGCCCGGCGTCCTCGGGCTCGCAGATCTACGGGGACGGCTCCATCTCCCCCAGGACTGACCCCCTCGGGAGCCCCGATGTCTTCACGAGGAACAATCCCAGTTTCCATGGAGCACCCAACTCCAGTCCTATCCACATGACCAGGACGCCTCTGTCCCCGCCGTCAGTCATGCTCCACGGCTCTCCCATACAGTCATCCTGTGCAATGGCTGGAAGGACTAATATACCTCTTTCCCCTACCCTGACCACCAAGAGCCCAGTCATGAAAAAACCCCTGTGTAACTTTTCGGCTGGTATGGAAATACCACGAGCAATGTTCCACCATAAACCCCCTCAAGGCCCACCCCCACCTCCTCCACCTCCTTCTTGCGCTCTTCAGAAAAAGCCATTAACATCCGAGAAGGATCCGCTTGGCATACTGGACCCCATCCCCAGCAAACCGGCCAACCAGAACCCCGTGATCATGAACCCCACCACTTTCCACTCGAGTGTCCACTCTCAGGTACCCGTGATGAATGTAAGCATGCCCCCCGCCGTGGTGCCCCTGCCCAGCAACCTGCCCCTGCCCACCGTCAAGCCTGCCCACGTGAACCATGGCACCCACGTCCAAAGGGTTCAGCACTCGGCTTCGACCTCGCTGTCGCCGTCGCCGGTGACGTCCCCCGTTCACATGCTGGCCCCCGGCATGGCGAGGATCGAGGCTTCTCCCCAAAGATCGCGTTCTTCTTCCACCTCGTCCGATCACGGAAACTTCCTGCTGCCTCCCGTCGGGCCACAGGCAGCCTGTAGTGGTATCAAAGTCCCTCCCAGGTCCCCGAGGTCGAGCATAGGGTCCCCGAGGCCATCCATGCCATCCAGCCCTTCCACCAAGCACGATGGACTCAACCAGTACAAGGACATCCCCAACCCGTTAATTGCTGGAATGAGTAATGTGTTAAATCCTCCCAACAATGCAGTTTTTCCCGCTGCATCGGCCGGAAGCGGTTCCTTGAAGAGTCAGCCTGGTTTGCTGGGAATGCCTTTAAATCAGATCTTGAACCAGCACAACGCTGCCTCTTTTCCAGCGAGCAGTTTACTCTCAGCAGCAGCCAAAGCACAGCTAGCAAATCAAAATAAACTTGCTGGTAGCAACAATAACAGCAGTAGCAATTCTGGACCTGTTGCCAGCGGCGGCAGCACCGAAGGACACAGCACTTTAAATCCCATGTTCCCTCCTGCTGCCAACGTGCTCCTCCCCACCACGGAAGGGCAGAGCGGCCGGGCAGCCCTGAGAGATAAACTGATGTCTCAGCAGAAGGATCCTCTGAGGAAAAGGAAGCAGCCCACCACCACGGTGCTGAGCTTGCTGAGACAGTCTCAGCTGGACAGCTCCGGGGTTCCCAAAGCCGCCTCGGATTTGCTACGAAAGCCAAGTCAAAGCTCCTTCCCCATCAGCTCCATGTCGCAGCTCCTGCAGTCCATGAGCTGTCAGAGCTCCCACGGCAGCAGCAATAGTTCCTCGGGCTGCGGGAGCTCCAGCGGCGCCCTGCCCTGCCCCGGCCCCCAGCTGCACCTGCCCGAGCCCGGGGGGGCCCCGCTGGCCCCGGGGCTCCCCCTGCGTGCGGAGGGGCTGCCCTGCCCCAACCCCAACCCCGCCTTCGGCGCCGGCCCGGCCCCCTCCAACCACCTGGCGGGGCTGCTCAACCCCATGGGGGGCTGTGGGGGGCTGCCCCAGGCAGGAGTGGCCCTGGGCAACTCCCTGCACCCCAGCCCGCCCCAGGCCAGGCTGCAGGCTCCCTCCACATCGCTGGTCCCCAACAGCATGGGCAGCAGCTGCAGCCAGACGAGTCCCGAAGCAGGTACGTGGTCTCTCCTGGGTTTCCATCCTTGGAAAGCCCCCAAGGCTGGGTTTTTACGTTCCTCGTTAAATTTCGGGTTGTCTCGCTGAAAAACGAGTGCTGAAAGGCAAAGATAAAACAGAAAGGGACAAAAAAAAATTTAAAAATGGTAGAGTAAAACCCTGGGGAACTTCTGCACCCCAGGCCAGGCTGCAGGCTCCCTCCACATCGCTGGTCCCCAACAGCATGGGCAGCAGCTGCAGCCAGACGAGTCCCGAAGCAGGTACGTGGTCTCTCCTGGGTTTCCATCCTTGGAAAGCCCCCAAGGCTGGGTTTTATGTTCCTCGCTAAATTTGGGGTTGTCTCGCTGAAAAACGAGTGCTGAAAGGCAAAGATAAAACAGAAAGGGACAAAAAAAAATTTAAAAATGGTAGAGTAAAACCCTGGGGAACTTCTGCACCCCAGGCCAGGCTGCAGGCTCCCTCCACGCCGCTGGTCCCCAACAGCATGGGCAGCAGCTGCAGCCAGACGAGTCCCGAAGCAGGTACGTGGTCTCTCCTGGGTTTCCATCCTTGGAAAGCCCCCAAGGCTGGGTTTTATGTTCCTCACTAAATTTGGGGTTGTCTCGCTGAAAAACGAGTGCTGAAAGGCAAAGATAAAATAGAACGGGACCAAAAATAAAAAATGGTAGAGTAAAACTTATCTCCCTTTTTCTGGACAAAACTCTCCTGACCTGCTTCCTGTGTCAGCTCTTCCACACACTCCCCATGGAGAAAATCCTCCCATTCCCACAGCTCTTTTGTCACTTCTCCAAATCAATTGGAGTTTTTTTGCAGCCTGCCTCGCTCCAAGCCCAGAAGGTCGTGGCTCACCTGGCAGTGCGTGTCCAGGTGATCCAGGAGTTTTTTCCTGCTGGAATTAAGGAGGTGGTGTCAGAGATCCTGGAGCAGAGCCTGGGAGTACCCAAATGTACAAAATAAAGGGCCAGCAGGAGGGAATGCCAAGGCTGGGTTTGCTTTTATCGAGGTAATTTTCCTAAGGTGGTGATTAAATGGTTGAATAAATGGTTGGAGGAGAGTAGGGAGAGATTTCCTGGTGTGTTCATCGGGGAAGAGTTGGAGAGGAGATGGGTTTGAATCTCTGGGAGGTTTAAAGAGAGAAAAGAATCAGCTGAAAAATGTGGATTTTATTGACTATGACTGTTGAACAAAGTATTAGAAGGCGGTGGTGGTGTAAATCTCTGAGTGAAATGAAAACCCAGGTCTCACCAAAGAGTTCCAGAGACCTCTCCTTAACCCAAGCAAGAACCTGCTCAGCATTCCCTTTAAAATGGAAGGGAATTACAGAAAAGCTGAATCAGAGACGAATAACGTTCTCCTATTACTCTGGTCAGGGCTCCTGATGGTTTGAAGGGTTTCTCCTCATCGCTGGCATGAAAAGGTTTCATTTTTCCTTGCCTGGAGTGGCCAGCAGAAGCAGCTGCCCTGGGCTTTCCACCGCTCCCAAAAGCTCCCGGGGTGTTCCTGTGCTAATCAGAGCCTGTGCTCCTCATTCCACTCAGCTCCAAGGTGAATTCCCCCCAAAAAAACACAAATACAACAGGACAAGTGAGTCAAAGCCCTGAAGAAAGGTCCCAGCAGGAGCAGGAGTAGGGGCATAACCTCCCAAAGTGACCCTTTCTTAATTATCTAAATAATAAATAAAGAGCTAGAAAAGGTAATTCCTTGTAGGCAAAGGGCTGGAAAGTTGGGAGATGTTCTAATAAATTATCTAAATAAATAAAATAATAAATAACTATCTAGAAAAGGTAATTCCTTGTAGGCAAAGGGCTGGAAAGTTGGGAGATGTTCTCATAAATGATCTAAATAAATAAAATAATAAATAAATATCTAGAAAAGGTAATTCCTTGTAGGCAAAGGGCTGGAAAGTTGGGAGATATTCTAATAAATTATCTAAATAAATGAATAAATAAAATAATAAATATCTAGAAAAGGTAATTCCTTGTAGGCAAAGGGCTGGAAAGTTGGGAGATATTCTAATAAATTATCTAAATAAATGAATAAATAAAATAATATCTAGAAAAGGTAATTCCTTGTAGGCAAAGGGCTGGAAAGTTGGGAGATGTTCTCATAAATGATCTAAATAAATAAAATAATAAATAAATATCTAGAAAAGGTAATTCCTTGTAGGCAAAGGGCTGGAAAGTTGGGAGATATTCTAATAAATTATCTAAATAAATGAATAAATAAAATAATAAATATCTAGAAAAGGTAATTCCTTGTAGGCAAAGGGCTGGAAAGTTGGGAGATGTTCTAATAAATGAATAAATAAAATAATAAATATCTCTAAAAGGTAATTCCTTGTAGGCAAAGGACTGGAAAGTTGGGAGATGTTCTAATAAATTATCTAAATAAATGAATAAATAAAATAATAAATAAATATCTAGAAAAGGTAATTCCTTGTAGGTAAAGGGCTGGAAAGTTGGGAGATGTTCTAATAAATTATCTAAATAAATTAATAAAATAATAAATATCTAGAAAAGGTAATTCCTTGTAGGCAAAGGAAAGTTGGGAGATGTTCTAATAAATTATCTAAATAAATGAATAAATAAAATAATAAATATCTAGAAAAAGTAATTCCTTGTAGGCAAAGGAAAGTTGGGAGGTGTTCTAATAAATGATCTAAATAAATAAAATAATAAATAAATATCTGTAAAAGGTAATTCCTTGTAGGCAAAGGAAAGTTGGGAGATGTTCTAATAAATGATCTAAATAAATAAAATAATAAATAAATATCTGTAAAAGGTAATTCCTTGTAGGCAAAGGAAAGTTGGGAGATGTTCTAATAAATTATCTAAATAAATAAAATAATAAATAAATATCTGTAAAAGGTAATTCCTTGTAGGCAAAGGAAAGTTGGGAGGTGTTCTGTTCTCTGCTGCTGAAGTCGTTCCTCCAGTTTGGTGCTTGCAGAAAACACATTTAATTATTTCTTGACCATCCATGAGAAAGGCTGGAGAATTTTTCCTTCTTTAAGGGAAGTCTTGGGTTATTTTCCTGTTATTCCCCTAAACCTCTGCCTAGACCTGCCCTGAGTTTAATCCAGGTTTAATCCAGAGCTTTAATCCTGGCAAGGTCCAGGCAGGGGAGGAATTCTGGTGGATTTAGGGGAAGGTTCTCTCCATAAAACTCGTGTGAAATGTTGAGTGGTTTGTGTTAATAATAATTATTTTAATATAAAAATGAGCTGCCAGCCTGCATGCAGCTTTATAACAAAACTGGGAAGGGGAATATTGGGATTTCTCCTCTGGTGGTTTTAGGGATGGAGCTGCTCAAAGCTCCTGTACACTGAATTTTCCAGAGCAGTTCAGTGGAGGAAGATGTCTAAAGGAACCTCATATTTCACTTTGTGCCTTGTTTTATTCCCTTCATTTGAAGGATTTTAATTGCTAAATCTCTTTTCTGTGGCTGTGCCAGCAATTCAGAACAGCTACCACTCAGAAACAGCTCCTGAGAGGAAAAAAATCCTGTGCATCCCACAATTAGCTGGTTACAGCCGAAGCTTTTAATTATATTTTAACCACATGCACCAAGTTTTGTTATCCCAGCTCTTGTTTTCTTCTTCCACAGATGATATCTTTAGTTCCCAGGTAATTTTTAGGGGGTTTGTGGTGGAATTTGGGGTTTTTTGGTAGGTTGGAACTGCATCACTGAGTGATGGATTTGGTGGTGGGGTTTTATTTATTTACATTTTTCTTGCTGTTAACAAAAAAATTCTGTGAGCGTTGAACGTTCAGCATCGAAATCCTGCTAAAAAGGTGACATCCATAAATAATGGGATGGGTGGGATTGAGTGAAAATATTTGGGAATAAAAGCTCTGGACTGCTGATGAGGGAAATTAGAGGAACCCAATAACTCCAGCAATTAAAGATGATCAGAGATCTCAAATATTAACTTTATAAAACAGCAGAAACTCTGGGTCTAAAAGTTAAGAAGTGACAAAAAATTGGCAGATTTGGCCCCAAAAAAAACCAAAAAAAAAGGCTGTAATTCCTTCCCTGGAAAGGGAATTTTTCCTGGTGAAATGCACAGAATTTAAATAATAAAATTTAATTAAACAGGGAGGAGGCCAGCCTCAATCAGAGGGTGAGGAGGGGAATTTGTTTTAATAAAACACATTGATTGTTTGATTAAAAAACACAAATTAAACCAAACGAGTCTGGATTTGCTTCCCAAAATTAATTTATACATCCTGGAATTACAAAATCAGAAGAACTTTGGGACTTTTTGGGATTTGTTGTGTCTGAGAAAAAAATTTCTTATTAATTATTAAACTGGACTCACCCCTAGACAGGATGGCAAGAATTTTCTCCTCTAATTAAAAAATAAAATTTGAAATATCCCATTGATTTGGGGTTCATAGAAACATCCAGAGGGATTTTCCCCCTTGCTTGGGAGAGATTATAAGGAATAAAATAAATAAAAAAAAAATAAAAATAATAATAATTTAAAAAAAATTGTTCAGTTGGACACAGCTTGAGGTTTTCTGGGGTTGTTTTACCTCTTAAAATTTGAATTTTCCAACAATTGAGAGTTTTTTGAGTTTACCTGGTTGGTGTTTTTAACTGCCATGCAGCTTTCTAGGATTTATATTACTAAAAAATCAGGGAGTTTATAAAAAATAACAAATTCCTGTAGAAAGATATTATTACAGAGGGAAACCGAATTAATTCTGTGCCATCCCCACATAAATTTTGCTTTTCCCATCCAGAAATGGAACCAGTGGGCAGCTGGTGTAATTTTATTAATTTTTCTAAAACCCTAATTTTATTAATTTTTCAAAAAGCCTAGTTTTACTAAATTTCTTAAAAAGCTGATTTTTTAATTTTTATTTTTATTTTTATTTATATATCAGGTTTTAGCTGGTTCTAAGCTAATTTTTTTTATTATTATTATTTTTATTTATATTTATATATCAGGATTTCAGCTGGTTCGAAGCTAAAATATTTTATTTATTTTGTTGTTTATTTTTTTTAATTTATATTTATTTCTAGATCACGATTTTAGCTGGTTCTAAGCTAAATATTTGATTTTTTTAATTTATATTTTTATTTATATTTATATATCAGGTTTTAGCTGGTTCTAAGCTAAATATTTTATTTTATATTATATTTTTATATTTTTATTTATTTTATTTGGATTTTTGAGGTTTGGATTTTTGAGTTTTGAGGTTTGGATTTTTGGATTTGGAGTTTGGAATTTTGAGGTTTGGGGGTTGGATTTTGGAGGTTTGGAATTTTGAATTTTGGATTTTTGAGTTTTGGAGTTTGGATTTTTGAAAATAGTGTTTGGAATTTGGAGTTTTGGGGGTTGGAATTTTGAAGGTTTGGATTTTTAAATTTGGGGGTTGGATTTTTGGGGTTTGGGGTTTGGATTTTTGAATTTGGGGTTCGGAATTTTGAATTTGGAGTTTGGAATTTTGAGGTTTGGGGGTTGGATTTTTTGAGTTTTGGGGGTTGGATTTGTGAATTTGGGGTTGGATTTTGGAGGTTTGGGGTTTGGATTTTGGAGTTTTGGGGTTTGGATTTTTGAATTCAGGGTTTGGATTTGTGAATTTGGGGGTTGGATTTTTGAGTTTTAGAGTTTGGATTTTCGAGGTTTGGGGTCTGGATTTTGGCATTTTGGGGGTTGGATTTTTGAGGTTTGGATTTTTGATTTTTGGGGGTTGGATTTTTGAATTCAGTGTTTGGAATTTGGAGTTTTGGGGGTTGGAATTTTGGAGTTTTGGGGTTTGGATTTTTGAGGTTTGGGGTTGGATTTTTGAGTTTTGGGGTTTGGATTTTTGAATTTGGAGTTTGGAATTTTGAGGTTTGGGGTTTGGATTTTTGACTTTTAGGGTTTGGATTTTTGAGTTTTAGGTTTGGATTTTTGAATTTGGGGTTCGGATTTTTGAATTTGGGGTTTGGATTTTTGAATTTATGGTTTGGATTTTGGAGGTTTGGGGTTTGGATTTCTGAGGTTTGGGGTTTGGATTTTTAAGGTTTGGGGTTGGATTTCTGAGGTTTGGGGTTTGGATTTCTGAGGTTTGGGGTTTGGATTTTTGGGGTTTGGATTTTTGAATTTGGGGTTTGGAATTTTGAGGTTTGGATTTTTGAGTTTTGAGGGTTCGGATTTTTGATTGTTTTGGGTTTGGGGTTTGGGGGTTTTTAAGGGTTTGGAGTTTTGGGGTTTTGGATTTTTGAGTTTTAGGGGTTTGGATTTTTGAATTTGGGGTTGGATTTTTGAATTTGGGGTTGGATTTTTGAATTCGGGGTTTGGATTTGTGAATTTGGGGGTTGGATTTTTGAATTTATGGTTTGGATTTTGAAGGTTTGGGGGTTGGAATTTTGAGGTTTGGGGGTTGGATTTTGGAGTTTTGCGGTTCGGATTTTTGGGTTTGGATTTTTGAGATTTGGGGGTTGGATTTTTAAGGTTTGGGGTTGGATTTCTGAGGTTTGGGGTTTGGATTTTTGAATTTGGGGTTTGGAATTTTGAGGTTTGGATTTTGGAGTTTAAGGGTTCGGATTTTTGAGTTTTGGGGTTTGGGAGCTTTGGGGGTTTTTAAGGGTTTGGAGTTTTGGGGTTTTAGGGATTTTTGAGTTTTAGGGGTTTGGAGCTTTGAGGTTTTGGAGTTTTGGAGTTTTAGGGTTTTGGGGGTTGGGATTTTTAGGCAGGTTGGATTTTCTGGGTAATTCAAATATTCCCAGGGATTTTCTGGAAAATTCAAATATCCCAGGATTTTCTGGGTAATTCAAATATTCCCAGGGATTTTCTGGGTAATTTAAATATCCTGGGATTTTCTGGGTAATTAAAATATCCCAGGGATTTTCTGGCCAAGGAGAGAAATGGGAGATTCCAAAACTTGGAAGGTTCCAAAATATCCAATATCCAAAAAAATCTCCAGCCAAGCTGGCTGGGGGTTTAAGGGATATGCAGAGAGAAATTATTTACACAGGATGGAGGGACTGGACACTGGGAATGGCTTCCACTGCTGGAGACTGGGATTTGGGGATAGTGGGATACTGGGATTTGGGGATTTGGGGATATTGGGATAGTGGGATTTTGGAATATTGGGATATTGAGATAGTGGGATATTGGGATACGGGGATTTTGAAATATTGGGATACTGGGATTTTGGGTTATTGGGATTTTGGAATATTGGGATATTTGGATAGTGGGATTTTGGAATATTTGGATATTGAGATAGTGGGATATTGGGATATGGGGATTTTGAAATATTTGGATATTGGGATACTGGGATTCTGGGATTTTGGGATTTTTGAATATTGGGATATTGAGATAGTGGGATATTGGGATACAGGGATTTTGAAATATTTGGATATTGGGATATTGGGATACGGGGATTTTGGAATATTGGGATTTTGGGATTTTTGAATATTGGGATACTGGGATTTTGGAATATTGGGATACTGGGATTTTGAAATATTGGGATTTTGGAATATTGGGATTTGGGGATACTGGGATTTTGGGTTGTTTGGATATTGGGATTTTGGGTTATTGGGATACTGGGATTTTGAAATATTGGGATATCGGGATACTGGGTTTTTGAAATATTGGGATATCGGGATACTGGGTTTTTGGGATACTGGGATTTTGGGATACTGGGATACTGGGCAGGAATTCCTGGCTGGGCTGGAATTCCCAGAGCAGCTGGGGCTGCCCCTGGATCCCTGCCCAAGGCCAGGTGGATGGGATTTCAAGGGAGGTGTCCTGGCCCTGGAGGAGCTTTGAGTTCCCTCCCAACCCAAACCCCTTTGGGATTCTCCGAAAAGCAAGATAAAGTGGATTTTATCCCATTTATTTGTGCTCATTTCTAAAACCATTTCAGGTGTTAATGGCTAATGAGCAAGTTCTGCAGCCACTTTTCTCACACACTGTTTTAGTGATTTATTTTTTTTTTCCCCCACAAATTCCAGCACTTTGTTTTTGAAGCTATTTAAAGACTGGGATGTGTAATGGAGAGTTTCTCCCAGGGAGAAGAGTTGTAAAATAACACTTGAAATATTCTTTTCTAATTAATCCACTCTAAGTGCAATCCTTTTGGAAAAGACATTTCTGGTTAGGAAGAGAAATTCTGAGATATTAATGATGAGTACCTTCCTCTCTGATTTCTTCATTTGAAGTGAATCTCCTGGAACACAGGCTGATTCCATAATACCCATTTATTTTATTGTCTTTGCTTAAGAACACCTGTCGAGCTGTGCTTTAAAAAAAGGAACACAGCTCAAATATTTTTGGGGTTTGGGGTTTTGAGGTTTTGGGGTTTTAAGGGTTTGGGGATTTTGGAGTTTTAGGGGTTTTGGAGTTTTGAGGTTTTGGAGTTTTAGGGGTTTGGGGATTTTTGAGTTTTGGGGTTTTAGGGGTTTGGGGGTTTTGAGGTTTTGGAGTTTTAAGGGTTTGGGGATTTTGGGGGTTTTGGAGTTTTGAGGTTTTGGAGTTTTAGGAGTTTGGGAGCTTTGGGGTTTTGATGTTTTGGAGGTTTAAGGGTTTGGGGATATTTGAGTTTTGGAGTTTTAGGGGTTTGGGTATTTTTGAGTTTTGGGGTTTTAGGGGTTTGGGGTTTTGAGGTTTTGGAGTTTTAAGGGTTTGGGGATTTTGGAGTTTTAGGGGTTTTGGAGTTTTGAGGTTTTGGAGTTTTAGGGGTTTGGGAGCTTTGGGGGTTTTGATGTTTTGGAGGTTTAAGGGTTTGGGGATATTTGAGTTTTGGAGTTTTAGGGGTTTGGGTATTTTTGAGTTTTGGGGTTTTAGGGGTTTGGGGGTTTTGAGGTTTTGGAGTTTTAAGGGTTTGGGGATTTTGGAGTTTTGGGGTTTTAGGGCTTTTGGAGTTTTGAGGTTTTGGAGTTTTAGGAGTTTGGGAGCTTTGGGGGTTTTGATGTTTTGGAGGTTTAAGGGTTTGGGGATATTTGAGTTTTGGAGTTTTAGGGGTTTGGGTATTTTGGAGTTTTGGGGTTTGGAGTTTTAGGGATTTTGGAGCTTTGAGGGAGTTTTAGGGGTTTGGGGATTTGGGGTTTCAGAGTTTTAGGGAGATTGGAGTTTTGGGGTTTTGGAGCTTTTGGTGTTTTGGAGTTTCAAGTTTTGGAGTTTTAGGGGTTTGGGTATTTTTGAGTTTTGGGGGGTTTGGGGATTTTTGAGTTTTGGGGTTTTGGAGCTTTGGGGGTTTGGAATTTTAGGGGTTTGGGGATTTTGGAGCTTGGGAGCTTTGGGGGGTTTTGGAGTTTTAGGGGTTTTGGGATTTTGGAATTTGGGAGTTTTGAGTTTTTGGAGTTTTAGGGCTTTGTGGATTTTAGAGTTTTGGGGGTTTGGAGCTTTGGGAGATTTCGTGGCCTTGGGGATTTTGGCGTTTTGGTGTTTTAGGGGGTTTGGGGTTTGGTGTTTTAGGGGTTTTGGGGTGCTGCCATCCTTCTGCCCTTTGCTCTGGGGTCACATGGGAAGCTCTCAGGGCTCCCTGTTCCAGGGAGGATGGCTCTGCAGGGATGTCCTCACCTGCTGGGATGGTCTTTTGATTTTACCCCCACCTGCAGCTGCAAATAATGGAAATACACCTGGTATAATATAATATAAAAATATAATATACCCAGACTTTTCCAGCCCAATTCTTGCTGTGCCAGGCTTGGCAGAAGCTGGGGGGAATATTTATTTGTGGTTTATTTTCCTGCTGAAGTCTGGCTGCTCATCCCCTCTCTGACTGCCCACTTCTCCAGGCTGGATTGAAATAAGGACACATTTCCTGCCTCCTGCTCAGTGTCCATCAAAACTTTTATTTTTCTTCAGGAGCAATTAATTAATTATTTCATTAATCTGGAGAAAGGTGTTGAATGCACCTTGGGCCTCTCAGAAGCTGGGGGTGAGAAAAAAGAGCCATTTCTCCCCAAAATCTGGCAGCAATTTTCCAACTTTGAGATTTGCTGCACAGGGTCATTTACCTGAGCAGAATGGAAAACAGGAGCAGGAATAAATTACAAACAGAGGTGAGCTGCACTGGAAAATACCCAAACTAGATTTGCTATTCAGGAGAACTCTCCAGAATAATTTCCTCATGCCTGAATTAAAAATCTCTCCTTAACACATCCAAGGAGGAGTGGTACAGCTGATTATTCCTTTGGGAATTTCTTAAATCTGCAGGTTGGTCTTTGGGACTTGCCATGATTTTCAAATCCTTGGGGCATTAGTTCTAAATACTGATTTTATTTCTAATCATAAATAAATTTGCTTTTGGTGAACAAGGAAGTTGTTGAGCCGCTCACCCAGAGCAGGATTTCCTCTGCTCTACAATTGCACTGTGCTCTCACCTCACCTTTTGGTACTTTATGATTTAATTCCTGCTCAGAAATGTGATAATGGCACTGGGAGAGAGGGGGGAGATTTGTTCTGCTGAGTCCAGGGCAGTGCAGAGTGTTCTCTGTTCATTCTGTACCTTTTGGAGTTGTCACATTACAGCACTTAAAAATGGCCATTTTAGTTAAAAACCATCTAAGGGCTTGGTCTGGTTCTTATCAGTTGAGTGTGCTGGCAAATCCCTTTTTAAAGAGTGTTTGTTCAGAAAAATGGGAATTGAGATTTTGTGGTCATTGATGCCTTTCAGTCTCTCATCCTAAGAGCTATAAGAGTGACCACATTCAGAACTAACTTAAGTAAAAAACCTGTAATAATTTATATTTCAGCTTTGCTAAAGAGGTATAAAGACACCTAAATAAACCTAAATAAATGGTAGCTGTCTCAGAGTAGATTTCCCCTTTTTTTCATCCCAAGTGATGGATTTTAAACCACCCCAATTTACATTTTTTCCTTTACAAATTGTGAATTCCTGCTGACCTGGAACAGTCTCATCATACCATGTATTTCTTTTCATTCAGGACTCCAAAACAATGCCTTAAATAATAATCTAAAATCCAATTCACATTCCTGCTTTTCCCCATTGTTATTCCTGTTTTTCCCCGTTCACATTCCTGTTTTTCCCCGTTCACACTCCTGCTTTTTCCCTGTTGATATTCCCGCTTTTCCCCGTTGATATTCCCGCTTTTTCCCTGTTGATATTCCTGCTTTTCCCCGTTAATACGCCCGCTTTTCCCCGTTCACACTCCCGCTTTTCCCCGTTCACACTCCTGCTTTTCCTGCGTTGATATTCCTGCTTTTCCCGCGTTGATATTCCTGCTTTTCCCCGTTCACACACTCCCGCTTTTCCCTGTTGATATTCCCACTTTTCCCCGTTCACATTCGTGCTTTCCCCTGTTGATATTCCCGCTTTTCCCTGTTGATATCCCGCTTTTCCCTGTTGATATTCCCGCCTTTCCCTGTTGATATTCCCGCTTTTCCCCATCCACACTCCCGATTTCCCCCATTGATAATCCCACTTTTCCCCGTTCACACTCCCTCTTTCCCCCGTTGATATTCCCACTTTTCCCCGTTCACACTCACTCTTTTTCCCGTTGATACTCCCACTCTTCCCCGTTCACTTTCCTGCTTTTCCCCGTCCACCCTCCTGCTTTTCCCCGTTGATATTCCTGCTTTCCCCCGTTCACATTCCTGTATTTCCCTGTTGATATTCCCGCTCTCCCCCATTGACACTCCCGCTCTCCCCCGTTGATATTCCCTCTTCCTCCCGTTGACACTCCCGCTTTTCTCCATTGATATTCCCACTTTTCCCCATTCACACTCCCGCTTTTCCCCGTTCACTTTCCTGCTTTTCCCCATTCACACTCCCGCTTTCCCCCATTGATATTCCACTTTCCCCCGTTGATATCCCTTTCCCCTTGATATCCCCTTCCACTGATACTGCCGCTCTCCCCCGTCCACACTCCTGCTTTTCCCCGTTGATATTCCCACTCTTCCCCGTCCACACTCCCACTTTCCCCCGTCCACACTCCCACTTTCCCCCGTCCACACTCCCACTTTCCCCCGCTGACATTCCCACTTTCCCCCGCTGACATTCCCGCTTTCCCCCGTTCCACACTCCCGCTTTCCCCCGTCCACACTCCCACTTTCCCCCCCGCATTCCCACTTTCCCCCGTTCCACACTCCCACTTCCCCCGTTCACACTCCCCCGCTTTTCCCCCGTTCACACTCCCGCTTTCCCCCGTTCACACTCCCGCTTTCCCCCGTTCACACTCCCGCTTACTTCCCCCCGTTCACACTCCCGCTTTTCCCCCGCTGACATTCCCGCTTTCCCCGTCACACTCCCGCTTTCCCCCCGTTCACACTCCCGCTTTCCCCCGTTCACACTCCCGCTTTCCCCTCACCTCCCTTTCCCGTCACACTCCCGCTTTCCCCTCCACTCCCTTCCCCCTGACATCCCGCTTCCCCCGTCTCACACTCCCGCTTTCCCCCGTTCACATCCCCTTTCCCCCTGAATTCCCCTCCCCGTCACACTCCCGCTTTTCCCCCGTTCACACTCCCCTTTTCCCCCGTCCACACTCCCCTTTCCCCCTGCACATCCCCTTCCGCAACCCGCTTTCCCCCATTGATATTCCCGCTCTCCCCCATTGATATTCCCGCTCTCCCCCATTGATATTCCCGCTCTCCCCCATTGATATTCCCTCTCCCCCCCATTCACGCTCCCTCTCCTCCCGTTTTTCCAGGGGCTCTGGGCCCGTCCTCGTCCATCGCCATCGCGGGCTCCAGCGCGGCCGCCATCACCAAGACCACGTCGGTGCTGCAGGACGGCGTCATCGTCCCGAGCGCGGCGGGGCCGGGCGCGCTGCCGCTGCCGGCCGAGTTCCCCTTCGCCGCGCCCGAGCCGGCGCTGCCCTTCGCGGCCAGCGGCGCCGCCGGCCTGCCGCCCGCCCTGCCCCACAGCCTCCTCAGCTCCCTGCCGCTCTCTCTGCCCGTCAGCCAGCAGCACCTCCTCAACCAGAATCTCTTAAACGTCCTCCAGCCTTCGGCGGCAGAAGGCAAGTCTGAGGTCAACCTCAACCCTCTCGGTTTTCTGAACCCCAACGTCAACGCTGCTTTAGCCTTCCTCTCCGGCGACGTGGACGGGCAGGTGCTGCAGCCCGTGCACTTCCAGCTGCTGGCGGCTCTGCTGCAGAACCAGGCGCAGGCCGTGCTCCCCGTGCCATCCTTCAACGTGACCATCTCCGACCTGCTGCAGCAGCAGCAGCAGCAGCAGCAGCAGCAGCAGCAGCAGCAGCAGCAGCAGCAGCAGCACAGCAGACAGAACGCCCCTGCGCCCGCCGAGCCGCCGCCGCTGCCCGAGAGCGGCCGCGTGGAGAGCCTGCTGCCCGCCGCCGTGCCCGCCTTCCCGGGCACCGAGCCCGCCGCCGGCCCGCTGCTGCTGCCCGCCAGCTCCGGCGCCTCGGCGCTCATGGCCCTCACCCCGCAGCTCGTGGGAGGAGTGCTGGGCTCGGGCGGCCACCCCGAGGTGGCCATCGCCACCTCCTCGCAGGCCACCACCACCACCACCACCACGTCGTCGGCGGTGGCCGCGCTGTCGGTGTCCATGGGCGCGGGCACGGCCGTGGTGTCCATGGCCGAGACGCTGCTGAACATCGCCGGCAGCGCGCCCGCGCCCGCCAAGCTCGGCGGCGGCGGCGGCGGCGGCGGCTCCGTGGTGCCGCAGCTGCTGAACCCTCTGCTGGGCACGGGCCTGCTCGGTGAGTGCGCCTTCGGCTCTGTCTGCTGGGCAAACGTCATTGTTCTGGTGGGAAATTGGAGTCGGTCGTTAAGACCTCCCGGGTGATGATTTTTCTGTTATTTTTACCAAAAACGTGTCTCCTCTGCTGGGCACGGTGCTGCTCGGTGAGTGCAGCTCCGGGCATGGAACCCTCAGCGGGGCCAGGATTGCAGATTCTGGCTGTGTCTGCTTTGGCCTTTGTGGGGTTGGGGAAACGAAATCGTTCTTGTAGGAAGTTTAAATCAGTCATTAATGTTTAATACTTCCTGGGTGATGATTTTTCTGTTATTTTTACCAAAAACGTGTCCCCTCTGCTGGGCACGGTGCTGCTCGGTGAGTGCAGCTCCTGGCATGGAACCCTCAGCAGGGCGGGAGTGCAGATTCTGGGTGTTTCTGTTTTGGGCCTTGGGGAAACGTAATCGTTCTTGTAGGAAGTTTAAATCAGTCATTAATGTTTAATACTTCCTGGGTGATGATTTTTCTGTTATTTTTACCAAAAACGTGTCCCCTCTGCTGGGCACGGTGCTGCTCGGTGAGTGCAGCTCCTGGCATGGAACCCTCAGCAGGGCGGGAGTGCAGATTCTGGGTGTTTCTGTTTTGGGCCTTGGGGAAACGTAATCGTTCTTGTAGGAAGTTTAAATCAGTCATTAATGTTTAATACTTCCTGGGTGATGATTTTTCTGTTATTTTTACCAAAAACGTGTCCCCTCTGCTGGGCACGGTGCTGCTCGGTGAGTGCAGCTCCTGGCATGGAACCCTCAGCAGGGCGGGAGTGCAGATTCTGGGTGTTTCTGTTTTGGGCCTTGGGAAACGTAATCGTTCTTGTAGGAAATTTAAATCAGTCATTTATGTTTAATACTTCCTGGGTGATGATTTTCCAGTTATTTTTGTCACAAACGTGTCCCCTCTGCTGGGCACGGTGCTGCTCAGTGAGTGCAGCTCCAGGGATGGAACCTCAGTGAGGCAGGAGTGCAGATTCTGGCTGTATCTGCTTTGGGCCTTGGGGAAACGTAATTGTTCTTGTAGGAAATTTAAGTCAGGATCTGCTTTTGGTCGTTAATGTTTAATATTGAGGCTAAAAATTATCAATTCTGCCTCCCAGACCTGCTAAGCCCACCTGGAAATTGTGTTGGATTTGTTTCCTTGTTCAAGGAGTGTCATCCCTACTCAGCTGTGAGGGGCAGGGTTAGTGGGAGTAGCTGTGCTATTTCTAACATCCCAAAACAAGTGAGGAAGAACCCCTTAAATACAAAGTTTTTCCCTCCTGGGTGATGATTTTTCTGTTATTTTTATCACAAATGTGTCCCCTCTGCTGGGCACGGGCTTGCTGGGTGAGTGCACAGTCTGGCTGTGTCTGCCTGAGCCTCTGTGGGGCTGGGGAAACGTCATTGTTCTTGCAGGAAATTTAAATCGGTCATTAATGTTTAATATCGAGCTTGGAAATTATTACTTCTGCCACCCAGACCTTCTAAGCCCACCTGGAAATTATTTGAGCAGTTGGATTTGTTTCCTTGTTCAAGGAGTGTCATCCCTACTCAGGTGTGAGGGGCAGGGTTAGTGGGAGTAGCTGTGCTATTTCTAACGTCCCAAAACAAGAGAGGAAGAACCCCTTAAATACAAAGTTTTTCCCTCCTGGGTGATGATTTTCCAGTTATTTTTCCCAAAAACATAGAATAGAGTATGTTCTCCTCTGTTCGTAATCTACTCCTGGTGGGAATTAAATAATAAATAACACCTCACCCCAACCTAAATGGCTACAGAGAGCTCAACCTACTTGGTGTTTTCCATACAAAATACACCTAACAGTGACTTCTCAAATGGAAATTTTAAGGGAAACACAAGATTTTAATTTTCAAAAAGAAATAAATCAGAAAAGGAGTGTATTTTAAACTTTATGATTTCATAAAGTCAGCTTCGACAGTGCATTTATTTTTTTTAAGAGATGAAGCGTTCCTGTAAAGTGAAATTTTCATGTAATAGAAAATGTGAATTCAACTTTTACTCTAGAATGCAAAAAGAAAAGAATTCTTTAGAGTGTGGTGTGACATGGCTGAGGCAAAAAGCCTTTTCTCCTTCACAGCTAGTGAACAGCTCATTTTGTTTGGGGTTTAAATGATTGTCTCTCTGTCTCCCGGCTCCTCACCCCTCTCACCACCCCAGCACTGTTTCAGTGAGATTCCAAGGCCTGGAATTCTGGAATTCCCTCCTGGCTGTTGCAGGAGTGCTGTCAGGAGAGGTGACACAAAACAGTGGAGAAATAAAGATTAACAGGAGAGCCCCATTCCTGGAGGCTGGAGGGGAGCAGGGCTCTTCTCCAGAGCTTTCCCTGGCAGTGCAGGGAATTGCTGAGTGGTGTTTGCCTGTGCTTGCCTTGCAGGGGAAATGCCATCTCTGAACACTACTCTGAACAACCATCAGCTCAGCCATCTCCAGTCACTCCTCAACAACAATCAGATGTTTCCTTCAAATCAGCAGCAGCAGCAACAACAACAGCAGCAGCAGCAGAAAGCACCTTCTCCAGGGCTACCAGAACGTGCAGGGCTTTCAAGGCCAGCCCCAAATTCCTGGCCCAGCCAACAACCCCAACCCCATGGCATGTCTGTTCCAGAATTTCCAGGTAGGAGACAAAATTCAGGCAATGTTCAAGCGAGCGTGCAGCTCTCAGGAGGTAAAAACTCCATCCTCCAGAGTTTGGGGTTCTTTGCTGATTAAGACAAGATAATTATATGTATACTGTATGCAGCACACTCTTTCAGTAGCTGATGGATTTTGCAAATCAGGAGCATTAGTTATTGAAATTTTATCCCTTTCTCCTTAGGAACTGGGTTTAGTTGCTTTGGAAAGAGTTATGCTGCATGTATTGAAAACAAGTTCCTCTGTATGCTGACAATCACTATAGAATTTTAACAAAACTCTTTTCCATCCCACAGAAATGATCCTAAATTCCTGTTTAGCCCATTGTGATTATTCAGCAGTGAGAAATAAATACTGATAGCACTTTGCAGTAATTAGAAATTTAATAAATTGTTATAAGTGACTGTGTGCACCAGTCCTCTCGTCTTCCCACTGAAATGGGATGGAAGAGCTGTGATGGGGATTGTGCAGCCTGGAAAAACAGGGATTGGAGTGAATAAACAATGGCAGACTGGGCAAAACTGAGATCCCCTGCTCTCCACATAATGCAGGTTGGGTATCAACAGAGCAGAAACAGGTGACAAAGCCAGGGTGCAGAGAGGGATGTGTTGTTCCTCAGTGTTGCTGCAGAAGTGCAGGTGTGAGGAGGGGAATGCAGAGGGGCCAGCCAGTGTTTTCACCCTTCCAGGAGGAAAAAGGAGCTGTGGAGAAATTTCCCTAGAAAATCTCAGTTCTCTGCCTTTTTCCTCTCTTGTAGGAATTTTGGTTGCTTTAGCCCAGTCGTTTTTTGTGTCCCATTTCCAGTTACATAAGTAGTCACAGTAAGTAGTTAAAGGGCTTTTGGAGTATTTTCCCTGTGGTTTTTACAGAGTTTTTTGTTGGAGGGCTCTTGTTGCCATCGCGTTCCCTGCCTGTGGATGTGACAAGGAGCAGGAAAAGCTCAGCTGGCTGAATCTGGAGGTGCCACTTTGCTGTGGCAGGGCCTGGCTGAGAGCACAGGGATGTGGGATATTGGAGTCCAGGAGATGCCATGGGACAGGCACCCAGCAAAGGGGGAAACAGGAATGTGGGTGGATTCCAAGAGCACAGGGATGGCATTCAGGAATCCTGGAGGAGCACACAAGGCCAGCAGCAATGCTGGGGTCTGGGAAGGAAAGAAAGGGAATAGTTGAGAGCAGAACTCCGAGGTGGTGGAGTTGAGGTCTCTCCTCCTCTGGAGATGCACAGACCCCACCTGGATGTGATCCAGCAGGAGGCTGGATGAGATCAGCTCAGCTGGAGAAGAGAAGGGCCCTGGGAGGCCTCGCAGCATCTTCCAGTGTCTGGAGGGGCTGGAGAGGGACTGGAGAGCAGGACAAGGAGGGATGGGTTCAAACTGAAAGAGAGGGAGTTTAGGTGGGATGTTGGGAAGGAATTGTTCCCTGTGAGGGAGATGAGGCCTGGGCTGGAATTCCCAGAGCAGCTGGGGCTGCCCCTGGATCCCTGGCAGTGTCCAAGGCCAGGCTGGATGGGCTTGGAGCAGCCTGGGACAGTGCAAAGTGTCCCTGGGCATGGGAGGGGTGAGACTGGCTGTGCTTTGAGGTCCCTTCCCAGCCAACCCTTCCTGTCTGAATCAGAAATACTGACCTCGGTGAAGTTGTTTAGGACTTGAGAGAAAACGGGAGCCTGCTGTCGCAAAGTCTGAGACAAGGGCTTTGTTTTCCTCTAAAGCAGGCTTTGAATTCTCTCTCCACCTCGTTCAGCGTGGAAATCTGTATCCCTGGTGTCTAACAAAAAACCAGTGTGCTGTAACGAGTAACCACAGAGTTTATCCGAGTTCCAACAGCAATCCCCATCTCCTCCTCTCCTCTCCCCAGGTGAGGATGCAGGAAGACGCCGCCGTCCTCAACAAAAGGATGATCACCCAGATGGGGATGGCGCCGCTCGCCGAGAGCTCCCGGCTCTCCTGCCTGCCTTCCAGGAGCCCCCCTGCGAGCTGCAGCCGAGAGGCGAGCCGGCCCTGGGCCAGCAGCCGCCCAAGGAGCACCCCAGCGCCGCGGGCGACGCCTCCTCGGTGGACGCCATCTACAAGGCGGTGGTGGACGCGGCCAGCAAGGGCGTGCCGGTGGTGATCAGCACGGCCGGCTCCGGCGGCGCGCAGCCGAGCCCCATCCCCGCCCTGAGCGCCATGAGTGCCTTCACCGCCTCCATCGGGGACCCCCTGAGCCTGGGCGGCGCCCACGGCCGCGGCGCCCGCGGCCCGCGGGGCCCCAAGGGCGCGGAGCACGGCAGGGCCGAGGGCGACGGCTACGAGTACTACAAAGCGGCCGCCTGCAGCACGCCCAAAAAGCAGTGGGAAGGGAGCAGAGCCCCGGGGGGGACATCAACCGGTGGAAGTGCGAGGAGTTCCTGGAGCACTCCGCCCACATCCACAGCAGCCCGTGCCACGAGAGGCCCAACAACATCTCGGCGCTGCTGCAGGGGGAGCAGCACCAGGCCCTGCTGGCGCAGAGGAACTGTCAGAGCGAGAAAATGCTGGAGGAGAATTTCAGGTATAACAATTACAAAAGAACTATGATGAGTTTCAAGGAAAGACTGGAGAACACTGTGGAACGATGTGCACACATCAACGGGAACCGCCCGCAGCCCAACAGGGCCTTCGGGGAGTTGCTCAACACTTCCAAACAAGACCTGATCCTGGAAGAGCAATCCCCCAGTTCCTCCAATAGCTTGGAGAGTTCCTTAGTGAAAGACTACATCCATTACAATGGAGATTTTAATGCCAAAAGCATTAACGGGTGCGTGCCCAGCCCCTCGGATGCTAAGAGCATCAGCAGCGAGGAGGACCTGCGGAACCCCGAGTCGCCCTCGTCCCACGAGCTCATCCACTACAGGCCCAGGACGTTTAACGTGGGCGACTTGGTCTGGGGCCAGATCAAAGGACTGACTTCCTGGCCTGGCAAACTCGGCAGAGAAGAGGAGGTTCACAATTCATGCCAACAGAACGCTGAGGAGGGGAAGGTATATTTAGATCTCTATGCACGTCTCTCTCTGTCCCCCCGCCGGCGCGCGAATCCGAATTTTGTCTTAGTTTTGTCTCTTCTTTTTGCAGCGCAAACGGGGGTTTGTTTTTTTCATAGCTGTAGCTTGTGGAGCTGAGTTTCCCCTTGATTTCCTTCCAGGGTCGTGAGGCAGGTTGGATTTGGGCTTTGCTAAATGATTTTTTGGTGTTAACAAAAAAAAAAAAAAAGAAAAAAAAAAAAATGGTTCTCGCTTACGTGGTGTGTTCAAATTCTTGGCTGTGTCCAAAGCATCTGATATGGAAATACCTGAAAGTGTTGAAACTGCAGAAAGGAGAGGTGGCCTAATCAGATTGAGGAATCTTTAATGAGTGAAATCTTGCTGATTGACACACACTCCTCACAGGAAATGCACGCACATTTCCGACTCTAAAGGAGGTTTTGATCATCATTTAGTAATAAGGAAAGTGTTCCAGTTTGCTCTTTGATACTAAAATTCTTTTTTTTTTTGTGTCAACAAATCATGTGCTTGTTGGGGATTATACAGGAAATGTAGTTATCAAGGAGTTACTGGTTATTTTATTATGGAAAATATTCCCAAATCTGGTCTCCACTGCCTGTGTAACGTTTTATCTTTGTAGTTCTTATAAAATGCTGCACATCTTCCACCTATAAATGCTAAAATTTTTTAAGATGCGTAAGCAAAAAGGACAGGTGTAAGGAAAGAGGGGTTTGTCAGTGACATAAAGAAATCAAATCACTTAAAACTGAGGAGAATGGGTTGGACCAAAGTGTTCCTTTCCCCAAAATTCAGCCAAGAGCAGAAACCCAGAGAAGGGACGAGGAGCTCACACCATCCCACCCCTGCCAGGGACCCCTCCCAGCATCCCAGGCTCTCCCAGCCCCAATGTCCAGCCTGGCCTTGGACATTCCAGGGATGCAGGGGCAGCCCCAGCTGCTCTGGGCATCTGCCAGGGCCTCCCCACTGCAGCTGGAAATCCTGGAATGCTGTTGGGCCACTGTGGTTCCACCCCCAGAGCAGGAGAGCAGCTTCAGTCTCCCTTGGCAGGTGAGAGTGCAGAATATTCCAGAGCTTTCCATGGTTTAATCCAGCCCAAACCAGGGATTTGGGATTCCAGCCCAAACCAGGACAGGGTTTCAGAGCTCATCCCTCAGATCCCCCAGTTACAGGTCAGGAAGTGGAGGCACAGGAGAAGATCACAAACTTAGAGGGATGAAACAAAACTGGAAGAATTCCATGTTCAAAATCCCTGTCTGTGTGAGTCAGGAACAGAGGAACAACATTCCCATTCCCAGTGTGCTTTTGTGGATGAGCTTCAGAGTCTGAGTGTCCAGATCTCTGAATGTTTAATGGAGTTGAAGGGTTTATTGTGTAGAACTTCTGTAAAGAAGGGAATTTTCTTACCTGCATTCCTGAGTGATTTCCCATTTCCTCCCTGGCCTGTGGGTTCCACAATGTGCTGTTGGCTCTGTGCAAACCTCCTTTCCTCTGGTGGGGTTTCTGTGCATTGGATGGGAATTGTGGGATGTCAAATCCAGTGGAACCCATTTTGCTGGATACTGGAGCACAAAAACCAGATCCTTGGAATGCTCCCAGCAAGGTGGAGACCAGACCAAGCTCTCCATGGGGAATTCCCTCATCATGGATCACCTCTGGCATCAGACCACCTTTAATTAATCATTTGAAATTTCAAAATGACAGAAATGTGTTTAATTCCTTCATCTGGAAGTGCAGAGGGAATGGCCATTCCAAGGGGCAGCAGTTGAGGGTGGAAGGTGGGGATGCACAGGGGAAAATCCCACTCCAAACCAGAAGAAACCACCTGGAAAAACACAAAGAAAAAACCTGGAAAACCACCAAGAAACAACCTTGAAAAGCAAATGTTCTTCAGGAATTCTGCAGCAGTCTGTGGTGGGAGTGACCTGCAGCACTTGGGAAAATTCCTTGTTTTCTCTGGAGCTTCCTGAAAACATCTTTTAAAATCTTCGTGTAACCAAATGTGACCCTCCTGTGGTGGATTAATTTGCTGTTGGGATTTGGGCATTCTCTGGTCTTTTAATTGTTTATTATTTGATTTTTATTTCCATTTAAAAAGCTTTGGGCATTCAGGTATTTAATGGAATAATGGATCTGTTTGGAGGAGCCACACAGCAGGAGGAGGAATATTGCACTTCCTTTCCTGGGGTTTTAGCTACTGGAAATTCGAGGAGCCCAAGGAAGTGCAGCAGAAATTTGTGGGAAGAAAAGGAGCAAGGCTGAGTCTAATCCCAAACCAGAGGAGTTGTATCTCATTAAGCAATTAATTTGATTATTACCCACCTTGGTTATTATTCATCACCTAAACAGGACCAGAGCAATCAAAGGTTTTGTGGGAGCTTTCCATGGTGAATTTTAACAGGGCAAATCCTGGGCTGGTTAAACTGGGCTGGTTAAACTGGACTGGTTAAACTGGACTGGTTAAACTGGACTAGTTAAACTGGGCTGGTTAAACTGGACTAGTTAAATTGGGCTGTAAAATGGAGGCAATGGCTGGTTATAAACGGGCTGTTAACTGATTAGTTAATTTGATTTGTTAACTTTGGGTATATTACACGCTTAAACGGAACTGAGCATTAAAGGGTTTTATGGGAGGTTAATGTGATATTAAATTGGGTAAACTGGACTGGTTAAACTGGGCTGTTAAACTGGACTGGTTAAACTGGACTGGTTAAACTGGATAGTTAAACTGGGCTAGGTTAAACTGGACTAGTTAAACTGGGGTTCTGGTTAAACTGGGCTTTTCTGGTTCTGCAGGTAAAACAGGGAGCATTCCTCCCATCTCTGTGTGATGTGGTGTTCACTGGCCTGCTGTTGATATTGATGATTATTAATTATTAATTGTTATTTCTGTTGGAGTTGTTTTCCATGCCCTGTTTTGTAGCAATTTGTTATTTCTTCCCCACAAACCCAAGTGGGGTTTTTTTTAATGTATAACCATCACAAGATGCCAATAATGAAGATTTTTTTGTTACTTTAAGAGGTGCTTTGTTTCCCAAACATGATATTAATTTTTGATAGCATTATTTACACTGAACTTTTCAGTTTCTCTCCTGGCAGCCCTTGGCAGTTTGTTCCTTAGATACATTTCTGTCACGGATGGGGATAATTCCTTTGTTCTCATGTTTGTCCTTAGAAAAGCTCCCCAGGTTCTCAGTTTCTTCTGAATTTGTGTTCTTCCAAAATCCAGGTGTTATTGGAAGTACTTACATCAAAAGTGAGCAGGTTTTATGAGGAAAACTCTACAATTTGTGGCATAATTGAATTTATTTCCTGAAAATTGAAATCTCAGCTCCCTGAGTGCAGATTTCTCCATTAATGCCTCCTGGAAGTGCCTGGATCAGCACATTCCCAATTCCTTTAGCACAGGTGTGACTTCAAGACCTGGAAATTTGGTCTAAATGTGTCATTTTGGGCCTTAGTTTGAGAGAGTTTGGCAACTGCTCCCTCATTACCTCTGCCTTGTTGTGTCCACGGGTCAGATCCGTGGTGAATATCAATTATTTGGGAATTTGGAGGCTGAATTTGCCTTCCCACTTCATTCCCAGGTTGTGTATAGGCACACAGTGAATTTGTATTTATGTAAAATGTCAAGTAAGATGTAGCAAAGAAACAGGATCTGAACCGTTGGTTTTCTTTGGGTTGATGTGTTCTAAATATCTGATTTTGGTGTTTTTAACCAGCAGGAATGACTGAGGCAGATTAAAATGAAGTGGCTTCGTGTTTTGAGATGCAAATGCTGAAATTATAGAGATGTTATCATTCATTTTCTGCTGGTGTTGTTTACACTGGGACTAACTGGTGCCCACACAGTGGTTGAAATTGCTGAAATTGAAAATATTCAAGATTTAAATTCCCACTTCTCTTGAGCACGTGCCCAAATTCATCCCTGATCGCTAAACTAAAAAAAAATAATTAAAAAATAGTTTTAAAAATAATTAAATAATTGATTTGAAGACAAACAAATCAGCTGGCTAAAGCTCTGGGGAAGGTTCTAAATAAGGATTTCCTTCTGGAAGGGGAAGGAATTTGGCCGTGCCATGAGTTGGGCAGAGACTGCTGGAATTCTTCCCCCAGGAGCTGGTGATGATGGGAACACCTGGTGTAAAATTGGGCTCAGCAGTGCCAGGCACCCCCAGATCCCAGGGGTGTCACCTGAGCTACCACACAGCACAGAGAGGCGCGGGAGCTTCCTTCAAAGGCTGCTCAGAGAAGGATTTTTATTTCTGCACCTCCTTCTTTTGTATACAGTTTTCTATACACCACCGTGAGTGGTGAATGAAAGATAAAATTCCTCACCTCTGCTGGTTCAACTAGAGGGGGATTAAAAGAAAATCTTTCTTAGAGAAAGAACGAACAACACGAGTGCTGTCCCAAAAACAACGTCCTGCCGTTCGCGTTCTCCTTGGGAAAGGCGTTTCAGAAAATTAAACCAGAGCTTTAGAAATTATCAATTTCAGGCTTACACAGGTGTGCCTTGCAGGGGGAAAACCCACGTGGGTGAGTGCAGAGTGGGAGACTCCCCCAGGAAAAGGATTTTAAAAGCTTTTCCTGCTCAGTTCTGTTGCCCCAGACGTCCCGGATTTGCGTTTCTGCCGGCGGTGGTGGAGAGCCGTGGGAGGGCTGGGATGCTGCTGCAGGTGTCATCCCTGCCCTGGCAGGAATGCTGCTGTCCTGGAGGGGCAGCAGTGCAGCCCAGGGGGGCTCTGGTGCTCTGGCTAACAGCTCTGGTGTGCATCCCTCCCCAGGTGGAGCCCGAGAAGCTGAAGACACTAACGGAGGGGCTCGAGGCGTTCAGCCGCGCCAGGAAGAGGAACAGGAAGTGAGTGCATCCTGCCTCCCCCCAAAATCCCCACCTTCCCTGCCTCCTGCCAGGCTGGAATTGGGAATTCGTCCCTTGGAATTCCTCCTGTTGGTTCTGGGATCTTCCTCTGTAAAATGGGGGTGGTTCTGGAGGGATTCCTGAGCTCCAGGGAGAATGTTGTTGCGTCGAAATTGGTTTTAACCACATCTCCCTGCCCTCTGCCCTTGGCAGCTGAGCACAGGTTTGTTCTGAGGAATTCCCTTTATTCCCACTGCTGAGGAGTGGGGCAGGATTGGTGGGATCCTCACACCTATGATAAACCTCTGGGATTTGTCCAATTTGCACCTTGTAGTGACAAATACCGGCGTGGAAAATCTGAAACAGCGAATACTGGGACATGAAGCATCAGGATGGGCAGAAAGAGGAAAATTACTGAATTTTTTTGGGGAAAAATACCCCTCTGGATATCTTTAAAAGGATGACAGAGTAGGAATTGTGCTGTGATTGGGTTTGTTCTATGAAGGTGCTTGTTTACTCTCATAGGGAAAATATGTTCTTAAATCTGTGAGAATTTAAACTCAGCTCTGAATGACCACAGGCTGAAAGGGATTAAATAATTCCCTCTTCCCCTCCTTTTAAGGGGTGAGCTTTGCTTTTATTTCTGTGTCCCACAGGGCCAAAGAGAAGGAATTTTTATACCAATGGCTGTTTTAACCAACATCATCCTCAAAATACCTCCCTGGGTTTTAAGGGAACCCAGAAGGGCTTTTGGCACCTTCCCAGTTATTTATTCATGTCCCTGGAGTGAAATCAGTGACTCAAGGACAGCAGGAGCAGATTTGAAGTGGTTAAAGCTGATATAAACTGCAGCTTTACAGCCCTTACCTCCATATTTCAACGTATTCCTAGTTCAGATCCTTGGGTGGACAGGAGCCTCCCCTGGATGGAGAATGTAACCCCCTCCATCCTGATTAGTGGAATTTGGGATTAAAGGGCTCTCAGGAAAAGAGATGGGGATAACAGCTCTTGATTAGGAGAATTAAAATAAAAATGCAGTGATACAAAAACCCCAACCCTTGGCAGAGTCAGAGAGGGAGATTCCCTCTGCAGGACCCTGAGCAGGGATGGGCTGGGCTCCTCTGGGGATGCACTGGGAAAAACTGCTCCTGTGGGGAGGGATGCACTGGGAAAAACTGCTCCTGTGGGGATGGCTGCAGTGGCACAAACTGCTCCTGTGGGGATGGCTGCAGTGGCACAAACTGCTCCTGTGGGGATGGCTGCAGTGGCACAAAACTGCTCCTGTGGGGATGGCTGCTAGTGGCACAAAACTGCTCCTGTGGGGATGGCTGCAGTGGCACAAACTGCTCCTGTGGGGATGGATGCAGTGGCACAAACTGCTCCTGTGGGGATGGCAGTGGCCAGTGGCCAGGCTGCCCTGTGTCCCAGTCCCAGACTCCAGCAGGGAGCAATGCTCGGCTCCTCCCAGGGCTGGGGTCACTTTCCCAGCCCTGCGGGGACACTCGGTGGCCCAGCAGCAGCAGCTCTGTCCTGGGGGAGTTTGGATCCTGGAAGGGATAAAGGAACTGCCCCGGGTGGGTTGAAAGCTGCCATGGACAGAGCCCACACTGCTGGGCCCCTCCTGCACTCAGCCCCACTCAAGGTTCCATAACTCCATGAGTTCTTTCAGTCTCAGGGCCAGCTCAGCCATCCTGTTCCTCCTGGAGCCAGGGCCCTGCTTTGCTCCCCAGCTTGCTCAGCTCTCCAGCTGTGCTCTCCTGGAGCTTTCCCTCCCTCCCCAGCCTGAGCCAGCCTTGCTCTTCCCAGGCTCTGCAGCTTCCCCTGCTCCCCCAGCACACAGAGCACCTGCCAGGGCTCAGCCCCAAGCCCAGTGGCTCCTTCTCCTGGGCTTTCCTGCTCCTCTGGCTATTTCCCATATTTCTCTTTAGTCAGGAATGTGCCACTTCCCAGCAGTCCTGCTCAGTGATTTCAGGTTGCAGTCACATCTCCTGTTGGACACGTGCCTTGGGCAGGCTTGGACAGAAATCCTGGAAGGGAAGAACTGGTGAAGCTTCCAGTGCCTTCCCAACTTCCAGGGCTGATTTAAATTGGATCTTGGGCAGGAATCCTTCCCTGGGAGGGTGGGAGCCCCTGGGGGTGTCCCAGGCCAGGCTGGATGGGCTGGGAGCAGCCTGGGCTGGTGGGAGGTGTCCCTGCCGTGGGGGTGGGATGAGTTTTCAGTCCTTCCAACCCAAAGCATTCCAGGATCCTGTGATTGGAAGCAAAGGGGGGTTGTAGAAGTGTCTCAGTGAGGGACAGGCGTGGTGTGCAGCAGGGGACAAGGTGCTTCCTGAGCTGTCTGTGCCATCCCCTTCCCTCCTGACAGACAGCTCCTCCTCCATTGCCTCCAGAGCAGGAGCTGGCCCCGTGTCCAAGTGGGAAGAGCCCTTCAGGAGCAGATGGCCCCCATGGAATTGTCCCTGTGGAATGCAGTGTGCTGGAGCTGCCCCACGCCCTGGGGTGCTTTGGGCTGGGAGGAAGGAAACCTTCACCCCCCTCAGCCTGGGGGGTGCTGCCATTCCAGGCTGAAACTGGGAATATTTCAGATAATTAACACAGTTTATTGAGAGGTAGAAGGGTATTTAACTTTTCTAATCCCAACACAAACTCTTATTTTATATAATGCTGTTACAGGTCTGCTCTTCCTCCCTCTGCTCCCAGCCTGGGAGGCTCCAGGCTCAGAACTTTCCCAATGAATTTACGAGATTTTATTGACTTTTTTCAAGTTTTCTTTCTGTCCTTAAGAGTTACTGATGGCTTTCATCTTTTCTCCCTAGAAGTGGAAAGCTAAATAACCATTTAGAAGCTGCTATACACGAGGCCATGAGTGAACTAGACAAAATGTCTGGGAATGTAAGTTCCTTTTCCTTGGAAATATTCTCTTTTTCCATGTTTCTGCATGTGTGTCCATTGGAGGGAGGCTGGGTTTGGGTGGCTTTCTAACAAATTCTGGTTTAATTTTCTGAAATAATGAGGAATTTTCAACATTTCCCCTGCATTAAAAACTCTTTACAGAGGTTCTGGAAAATGGGGAAAGCTGTAGGATTTTAGGTGCATTGCAAATTTTGTTTTTGACAAAAGGGATTTCCACATCCAGCCTGATAATGCTTGGATGGGTTCCAGTCCTGCTCGTGTTCCATGGGCCTCCTGTGGCTGATGACACAAAATCAGCCTCAGTTGTTTCTCAGTTGTACTTTCAAATGTCCACATATTTTAAAGCATCTTTTTTTTGAGTGCAAAACTCTTAGAATTCAGTTTTCCTCGTGAGAAATTAAAGATATTGTCATGAAAGGTAAGTTAAAAAAAAAAAAAAAAGAGTATTTCTAATATCACCCCCAAGAGTGGGTTTTCCACAGTAATTACACTGAGTTGTGTAACTCCAGCAGCTTTCCAATACCAAGTGTGGTTTAGAAAATATCCTCATTTTTATTTGTAAAGCGTGGCTGTGATTTCACTGCAGCACACCTAAAACCAAAAACCAAATCTATCACAGCACATGTAAACCTCCCACATCTTCTGTTGGGTCATTAATTATTCCCATTATTAATTATGAAATGTTTGAACACAGGGAAATGTTTTTGCTGCTATTCAGTGCTCAGGACTGAAGATGTGCAGATTTGGAAGTTACAGGAACACTTTGGGGAGCTTCTGGAGTATAAAAAAGGAAATATATTTATATTTATTTATATATTTGAAGAACTGGAGGCTTAGAGCTGATTTCAGACCCAACAAGAAATATTAAAAAAGTTACTCAGTAGCTTTTAAGCACCAAAATCTTTTGTCCAAACTGAATTTCACAAACTGAGAGTTGAGCTTTGATTTCAGACACAGTCGTTGAGTTTCCCTCCTTTGGAAGGACGAGGAGAGTGGGAGGTGATCGTTGGTCTGGAACAAATAAATTTGAGACAGGTGTTTGGGCTGGCCCATCCTGCTGCCAGCCATCCTAAAATAAAAATCCAGGGATTCCAGCAAATACAGGAATGCCCAAAGCTGCCTGCTCAGGGAGCAGCTCCGGGGCTCTGCTGGGGTTGCCTTTGCTGCTCGGGTTCCTCTGTGCCCACTGGTGGAGCTGCAGTGCCCCAGTGGATCCTGTAATTGTGGGGGCACAGGGTTTGGGGTCAGGGCTGGTTCCCCTGAGGGTTATCGTGCCTGGGAGCACTCCCAGGGAAGCAGCAGCTCTTTTTAGTGCCCTGCAGGACCAGCAGCTCCTGCTGCTCAGCCCCAGCCAGTGTGCAGCAGGAGCAGCGGCTCCAGGAGGGAATTGGGCAGGAGCCCGGGGGCTGGGAATGTCAGCTCGGGGAGGAGCCCAGGGAGCTGCCGAGGGCTGGGCTGGGCTCTGCTGGGAGCTGCAGCTGCTGCCGACAGATGGTGGTGGAATTCCACAGCAGCTCTGCCTTGCTGCTCCTGCCTCCCCTGCCGGCTCTCCCTGAGCAGCCGGCGGTGCCAGGCTTGGCCTCTCAAATGCAGCCAGCATTAGCTCGAATTGAAGGTTTCCTTTGAAAGACAGAGCGTTTCCTGAACATCCCTCATTCCCTAATAACAGCCCTGAGCTGCACTTCTCCACTTTTCCCTCTTAGCAGCATTTCCTCACCATATTATCCCCACGTTCTAGCACTCTGGGCACTACAGTGTGCGAAAGTTTGTCTGTAAATCTGGGATTATTGCAATTTGGGGTCAGTCCCTGATTTGGGTCTCAGTCCTGGCTATGGGTCTCAGTCCCTGGTTATGGGTCTCAGTCCTGGTTATGGGTCTCAGTCCTGCTCAGGGTCTCAGTCCCTGGCTATGGGGTCTCAGTCCCTGGCTATGGGGTCTCAGTCCCTGCTCAGGGTCTCAGTCCTGCTCAGGGTCTCAGTCCCTGCTCAGGGGTCTCAGTCCCTGGTTATGGGGTCTCAGTCCCTGGCTATGGGGTCTCGGTCTCAGTCCCTGCTCAGGGGTCTCAGTCCCTGCAGTGGGGTCTCAGTCCTGGCTATGGGTCTCAGTCCCTGCTATGGGTCTCAGTCCCTCTTGGGTCTCAGTCCTGCTCAGGGTCTCAGTCCCTGCTCAGGGTCTCAGTCCCTGGTTATGGGGTCTCAGTCCTGGCTATGGGGTCTCGGTCTCAGTCCCTGCTCAGGGGTCCAGTCCCTGCAGTGGGTCTCAGTCCCTGGCTATGGGTCTCAGTCCTGGTTATGGGGTCTCAGTCCCTGGTTATGGGGTCTCAGTCCCTGCTCAGGGGTCTCAGTCCTGGCTATGGGGTCTCAGTCCTGCTCAGGGGTCTCAGTCCCTGCTCAGGGTCTCAGTCCCTGCTCAGGGGTCTCAGTCCCTGGTTATGGGTCTCAGTCCTGGCTATGGGTCTCGGTCTCAGTCCCTGCTCAGGGGTCTCAGTCCCTGGCTATGGGGTCTCAGTCCCTGCTATGGGGTCTCAGTCCCTGCTCATGGGTTCAGTCCTGCAGTGGGGTCTCAGTCCTGGCTATGGGGTCTCAGTCCCTGCTCAGGGTCTCAGTCCCTGCTCAGGGTCTCAGTCCCTGCTATGGGGTCTCAGTCCCTGGCTATGGGGTCTCAGTCCTGCTATGGGTCTCAGTCCCTGCTATGGGGTCTCAGTCCTGCTCAGGGTCTCAGTCCCTGCTCAGGGGTCTCAGTCCCTGCTCAAGGGTCTCAGTCCCTGCTCAGGGGTCTCAGTCCCTGCTGGGTTCTTTCCCAGCCGCTGCAGCTGCTGCCTCTGTGCCAGGGTTGGGATGCAGAGCCGTGGGCTCAGCCCTCTTCTCCTCCCAGTTTCTCAGAGGTGTTGAGGTCCCTTTTCCCTGTGCAGCTGTGAGATGCCCAGAGCTGGGTCCTGCCAGCCCCTCCATTGCAGCCCCTCCCCACTCTCCTCTGCTAACTTGTGCATATACTTATTTTTAGGTCCACCAAATCCCGCAGGGAGACAGACAAGTGAAGCCTCCAAAACTCAAGAGGAGGAAGATCTCTAGATAACATTGAATGTCTTTGTTACTGGTCCAGTCCTTATCACAGTGAACGTGCACATGAGTCTATCTGTAGGTATTGATCCAGCCGTGGCTCTGTCAATATTTCTGTGGAGACAGCTCGCTGCCAGCCAGGGCACCACGAGGAGCAGTGCTGCCACATTTGGGATGATTAGCAGGGGTGGAGGTTGCTGGATAAGCCAATCAGAAATCTTGAAAGGTTGCAGTAACAATGTCAGATGATTACTGAAATTTTTTTTTTTTTTCTATAATACTAAAAAAATTGTGATTATAAGAAATAGTCCAAATGTTTCTGAGAAATTTTCATTGTGTATATAGATAATACAGAATTTCATGGTGATATCTGAACTGTAAATATTGTACAATATTGTCATGTACAAGCGTACCTAATGCACACTTTATCTTTTATTGTACAAAAAATAGTGTACAAAATCCTTTGGTTTCTATTGAGTACACATACAAGAGACTACCAGTGTAAAGTGATAAATAAAAATACAGCCTAAATGCTTTTATATGATAATGTAAAAGATGCTGTTTTTGTATTTAACAGCAGAGAGAAGGCATGATTCTGTAATACCTTAAGGATGACATGCACTGCACGCCGCTGGGTGTTGGTTGCTCCGTGTGCTTGGCACGAGCGTGGCGCGGCCGGGCTGGGGCTGGGCCGGAGGAGAGCGCGGCCTCGCCTCGCCCCTTCCCCGCGGGCTCCCGCCAGCCCGCGCTCGCGGCTTTGTTGGCTTAGCTTGGAACGTAGAACGCCGTAGAGTTGATTAAAGAGGATGAAAAAAGAGGAAAAACAAAACAAAAAGAGTAGAGGGACTGTTTTAGTCAAGCGTTTCTGTAGGAGAAGTTTCACAGCCACCTGAGGAACTAAAGAGTCGGGACCCCCGTAACGTTGAGCCCCTCCAAGCACCCCCAGAGTGATTAGCTGCAATTAGCTAACGTCAGTACCGCGGTGTTTCCTCGGAAGGGGGCCCGGGCCCTGCTTCCAGGAGGGATCAGCATCCATTGCTATTGATTACCTTTGGTTTGGCAGTAGGCTGGAAGGGCAACGCTCCGCAGCGTCCGGGAAAAGCAATCCCAGGATCCATGTCGCAGTATTAAACCAGACAACGAGTTAAGGGTGGCTTACAAAACTATTAGCAGCAGTAATTTTTATCAGTATTATGTAACATATCAGATTTATTTTATTTAAAAAGAATTATTTATACCATTAACAGATTCTTATATATATTAATGTGGCTGAAATGCGCAGGTTAAATCTATTAACCAAATTATTTATGTTATATTAAGTGAGAAATGTGAAACATATGTAGAAAAAAAAAAAATTAATACACTACAGATTTAAAAGTCTAAAGCTATGAGCCATTATAAAATTAACGAACGGAAGTGTAGCACAACATTCTTTCCATTTGATTTCATTTTTCTTTTTCACACGGACGGTGGCGACGGTGCCGGAGGCTGCGGAGGCTTCCCGGAATAACTCCTGGAATAACTCCTGGAATAACTCCTGGAATAACTCCCCCTTCCCAGCTGGGGAGCCTGGGCTCCCCCTCGGGCCCCGGGGCCACCACTTAGCTCCGATTGCCCTGTCCCAGCCCCTGGAGCTCCCTGGTGAGGAGCGCAGGGATCGGCACCCCGGGCAGAGCCCAGGGTTCCTCGGGATTCGGAGGATCCCGAGGTTCCCGAGGATCCAAAGGTTCCCAAGGATCCTGAGGATCCCAAAGTTCTTGAGGATATGAAGGTTCCCAAGGATCCCAAGGTTCCTGAGGATCCCAAGGATTCCAAGGATCCCGAGGTTCCTGAGGATCCCAAAGTTCTTTGAGGATATGAAGGTTCCTGAGGATCCCAAGGTTCCTGAGGATCCCAAGGATTCCAAGGATCCCGAGGTTCCTGAGGATCCCAAAGTTCTTTGAGGATATGAAGGTTCCTGAGGATCCCAAGGTTCCTGAGGATCCCAAGGTTCTTAAGGATCCCGAGGTTCCTGAGGATCCTGAGGTTCCCAAGGATCCTGAGGATCCCAAAGTTGTCGAGGATATGAAGGTTCCTGAGGATCCCAAGGTTCCTGAGGATCCCAAGGATTCCAAGGATCCTGAGGATCCCAAGGATTCCAAGGATCCTGAGGATCCTGAGGTTCTTGAGGATCCCAAGGACCGTGGCTCCTCCTGCTGCTGCCCGAGCTCTGCTCGTGCGTGCCCTGGGCCAGCATTGGCCACCATTGGCCATGAGGGCCCGTGAGCAGCTCCCAGGGGCTCCGGGCTCGCTCTGCTCCGACCATGCCCACGGAGCCCTGCTATCCCCATGGTAGCCCTGCCATGCCCATGGTAGCCCTGTTATCCCCACAGGAGCCCTGCTATCCCTATGGTAGCCCTGCCATGCCCACGGTAGCCCTGCTCTCCCCGCAGTAGCCCTGCTCTCCCCATGGTAGCCCTGCTCTCCCCACAGCAGCCCTGCTCTCCCCACAGCAGCCCTGCCATGCCCATGGTAGCCCTGCTCTCCCCATGTAGCCCTGCTCTCCCCATGGTAGCCCTGCTCTCCCCATGGTAGCCCTGCTCTCCCCGCAGTAGCCGTGCTCTCCCCATGGTAGCTCTGCTCTCCCCATGGCAGCCCTGCCATGCCCATGGTAGCCCTGCTCTCCCCACGGTAGCCCTGCTCTCCCCATGGTAGCCCTGCTCTCCCCATGGTAGCCCTGCTAACCCCACAGTAGCCCTGCTCTCCCCACGGTAGCCCTGCTCTCCCCACAGTAGCCCTGTTATCCCCACGGTAGCCCTGCTCTCCCCATGGTAGCCCTGCTCTCCCCATGGTAGCCCTGCTCTCCCCATGGCAGCCCTGTCTCTCCCCACGGTAGCCCTGTTCTCCCCACGGTAGCCCTGCTCTCCCCATGGTAGCTCTGCTCTCCCCATGGTAGCCCTGTTCTCCCCACGAGAGCCCTATTCTTCCATGCAGCCCTGCCGTGCCCATGGTAGCCCTGTTCTCCCCATGGCAGCCCTGCCATGCCCATGGTAGCCCTGTTCTCCCCATGGTAGCCCTGCTCTCCCCATGGCAGCCCTGCCGTGCCCATGGTAGCCCTGTTCTCCCCATGGTAGCCCTGCTCTCCCCATGGCAGCCCTGCCGTGCCCATGGTAGCCCTGTTCTCCCCATGGCAGCCCTGCCGTGCCCATGGTAGCCCTGCTCTCCCCATGGTAGCCCTGCTCTCCCCATGGCAGCCCTGCCATGCCCATGGTAGCCCTGTTCTCCCCATGGTAGCCCTGCTCTCCCCATGGTAGCCCTGCTGGTTCCTCGGCCGCTCCGTTTGCCATGAGCCGCGTGCGGCCCTGGCCTGGTGGCCCTTGGCGCGTCCCCATCCCGTCGTGGCCACCCCGAGCCGCTGGCCCTGGGGATCCCCGTGGCCCTGGGGGGTTCCCGTGGCCCAGGGGAGTTCCCGTGGCCCAGGGGGAGTTTCCCGTGGCCCCGGGGGGTTCCCGTGGCCCCGGGGGGTTCCCGTGGCCCTGGGGATCCCCGTGGCCCCGGGTGGTTCCCGTGGCCCTGGGGGGTTCCCGTGGCCCAGGGGGAGTTCCCGTGGCCCCGGGGGGGTTCCCGTGGCCCCGGGGGGTTCCCGTGGCCCCGGGGGGTTCCCGTGGCCCGGGGGGGTTCCCGTGCCCCGGGGGTTCCCGTGGCCCCGGGGGTTCCCGTGGCCCCGGGGGGTTCCCGTGGCCTGGGATCCCGTGGCCCCGGGGGGTTCCCGTGGCCCCGGGGGGTTCCCGTGGCCCTGGGGATCCCCGTGGCCCCGGGGGGTTCCCGTGGCCCTGGGATCCCCGTGGCCCCGGGGGGTTCCCGTGGCCCTGGGGATCCCGTGGCCCCGGGGTGGTTCCCGTGGCCCGGGGGGTTCCCGTGGCCCCGGGGGGGTTCCCGTGGCCCCGGGGGGTTCCCGTGGCCCCGGGGGGTTCCCGTGGCCCCGGGGGGTTCCCGTGGCCCCGGGTGGTTCCCGTGGCCCTGGGGATCCCCGTGGCCCCGGGGGGGTTCCCGTGGCCCGGGGGTTCCCGTGGCCCCGGGGGGTTCCCGTGGCCCCGGGGGGTTCCCGTGGCCCCGGGGGGTTCCCGTGGCCCCGGGGGGGTTCCCGTGGCCCCGGGGGGTTCCCGTGGCCCCGGGGGTTCCCGTGGCCCCGGGGGGTTCCCGTGGCCCCGGGGGGTTCCCGTGGCCCCGGGGGGTTCCCGTGGCCCCGGGGGGTTCCCGTGGCCCCGGGGGGTTCCCGTGGCCCCGGGGGGTTCCCGTGGCCCCGGGGGGTTCCCGTGGCCCCGGGGGTTCCCGTGGCCCCGGGGGGTTCCCGTGGCCCCGGGGGGGTTCCCGTGGCCCCGGGGGAGTTCCCGTGGCCGAGGGGGAGTTCCCGTGGCCCCGGGGGGTTCCCGTGGCCCCGTGCCTCTCTTGGTGTGCCCGAGCCGAGGTGGTTTGTGCAGAGGCGAGCCTGGCTCTCCCCGTGGCCCGTAGGGTTGCGCTCCCTCCGCGCTCTTTCACTTTACAGCCCTAACCTGATGTAAAGTATTCTCGTGCACTTGCTTTCCTCGGTTGATAATGGCATTGATGTGGGTGCTAGGAGTAGTTTGTTTCAGTCCATACCGATTTTTTTTTAATTTTTTTTTTCTCTCTTTTAGAGTTTTTATGGTTTCATGTAAGCAGTTAATGTAAATATTGTGAGCATTACAGGTCATGCAGTGTTGTAACATTTTAAGAAATGTTGCACCGACTTTACGATTAAAAAACTGGTCACTCATACTTGAATTTTGCCCATAGAGCCATTTCTTTCTCTTTGCATTAAAGCATAATCTACTTTTTTGATGGAGGCCCAACCCTTCTTTCTACCTTATTATTTTTTGTTTAATAAATCTCTATTTTTTCTAATAGAAGACTTAAAAATGAAAATTTAAAAAAAAAAAAAATTACTTTTTGCCTACTTTCTAATTTAAGAGAGAATTCCTATATTTAAAAGGTGGAGAAAAAAAAAAAAACACACAAAAAAAATTAAAATACTCCATTGTGGAAAGTGGAACACCACTGGATTTGTCATTAACATGGCACAATCACCTGAAAGTGGCTGAGTACAGCGAGCCCACGACGCCGATCAGGACCTCGGTAGATTTAGGGAACGCCGTGATTCCTTGAGGATGTAAAGTGTTGCATATTCTTGTCTTATTTATTTATTTATTTATTATGCTTTCTTTTTTGCTTAAGTGGGTGACAATGTGGTTGAGTCATTCAGATGACATTCAAATTAAAGGAAATATTCCTCTTTCTATGATGGTGCGTTGTGTGAACGCCAGAAAAGCAACGGAACAAAAATGTTTTCATTTTCTTTCAAGGGATTTTCTTCGGGTTTTTTTTTTTTTTTTGCAATTTTCTGGCTGGTATCAGCTGCAAAAAAAAAAAAAAAAAAATATCCACATAGTTTAAAAATAATTTAAAAAAAAGCAAAAAAAGCAAAAAAAGCAAAAAAAAAAAAAAAAAAAAAAAAAAGCCCACCCCACCTCTGATGTCCCAGGTCTGTTATCCTCCCAGTCTAAGGTTTTAGGGGTTAAGAGGAACTTCAAATTCCAAGGTCTTTCCGAAATCATCTTTGCAGAAGGTTTATAAGTCATGTGCTATCCTTTTGGAGTCCCTGAGTTTGATGGTCTAGAGATATTAGAGGGCTCGTGGTGGACTGAATTACCTTAGGACTGAATTACCTTTCTTAGCTACAGTTTGTATTTTGCTATGTAGGGTTGTAATGTGAGAATTCCAGAAGAGCCGTAGCATAAAAGTGCTTTTCTATTTTTTAAAAAAACCCATTCTAGTCTTACTAAGAATTAGAGAATTTTTTTAATATCAGTTTTGTAATTTTTGATAAAGTTGTCAATATTATGATTAAATCACCAGAAAAAACAGTTCCTGTGCTGTTCTCTTCGGGGCAGGGAGTTTTGCCTTCCGACGGATTCTTCGCTGCCACGATGGGCTGCCCCCTCTTAAACGGGGCCACGGGCACCGCTGTGGAATAAAACAGCAGCCCAGCTGAGAGCTTCAGTTAAACCATGAGAGCCAAGGGAATTCCCACTTCATTCCCAGTTCAGCTGTCATTCCCAGTTCAGCTGCCATTCCCAGTTCATTCCCAGTTCAGCTGCCATTTCCAGTTCATTCCCAGTTCAGCTGTCTTCCAGTTCCCAGTTCAGCTGTCCATTCCCAGTTCATTCCCAGTTCAGCTGTCATTCCCAGTTCAGCTGCCATTCCCAGTTCATTCCCAGTTCAGCTGCCATTCCCAGTTCAGGCTGCCATTCCCAGTTCATTCCCAGTTCAGCTGCCATTCCCAGTTCAGGCTGCCATTCCCAGTTCATTCCCAGTTCAGCCTGCCATTCCCAGTCCATTCCCAGTTCAGCTGCCGTCCCCAGTTCAGCTGCCATTCCCAGTTCAGGCTGCCATTCCCAGTTCATTCCCAGTTCAGGCTGCCATTCCCAGTTCATTCCCAGTTCAGCTGCCATTCCCAGTTCAGGCTGCCATTCCCAGTTCATTCCCAGTTCAGCTGCCATTCCCAGTTCAGCTGCTGTTCCCAGTTCAGGTGCCATTCCCAGTTCATTCCCAGTTCAGCCTGCCATTCCCAGTTCATTCCCAGTTCAGCTGTCATTCCCAGTCCATTCCCAGTTCAGCTGCCATTCCCAGTCCATTCCCAGTTCAGCTGCCGTTCCCAGTTCAGCTGCCATTCCCAGTTCATTCCCAGTTCAGCTGCCATTCCCAGTCCATTCCCAGTTCAGCTGCCGTTCCCAGTTTCCCTTCCCAGTTCAGCTGCCATTCCCGGTTCATTCCCAGTCCATTCCCAGTTCAGCTGCCGTTCCCAGTCCATTCCCAGTTCAGCTGCCATTCCCGGTTCATTCCCAGTCCATTCCCAGTTCAGCTGCCGTTCCCAGTCCATTCCCAGTTCAGCTGCCATTCCCGGTTCATTCCCAGTCCATTCCCAGTTCAGCTGCCGTTCCCAGTCCATTCCCAGTTCAGCTGCCATTCCCGGTTCATTCCCAGTCCATTCCCAGTTCAGCTGCCGTTCCCAGTCCATTCCCAGTGCCCGCGGGCAGGCTGCGGCGGTGGTGCCGCCTCTGACGGGTAAGTGCGGGCGGCTCTGGAGGCTCCTGCTCACGCCAGGCAGGATCTCATCCCATGCCAGGCGTTCACCTCCAGCCCATCCCACCCCTCTGACCCAGCAGCTCCTCCTGCAGGGGCCAGGATTCCCCCCAAAACACCCAGTGCTCCAAGGAGACTTCCAGGAATCCCCAGCACCAAACAGATCCTTCGGTTCGCTCTCCTCACCCTTCACACCGGGGTTCAGTCAGTGATGGAAAAACACTTGGAGGCTTAAAAACTTAAAAAAAAAAAAAAATGCTACAAAAAAATAAATTGTTCTATCCCCAGGTCATGAGCCTGGGAGCTGCAGGGACTTCCAAGCCCCAGACACCTCGCCAAGCATTCCTGGTGTCTGGTTATCCTCATGCTCCCAGGATAAAGAACAATTCCATGAATGTATGTCCTGAAATATTGCTCAGACTCACAGGCAGCCTCGGGCTGGGTTGGTGGTGATGCCATAAATGCTGCCAGAGTGGACAACTCCCAAAAAATCCCCACCAGCCTGGGAATTACCACCTCTCCTCCAGCCTGGGCTGGTGACACTTTGTATTGGCTTTGAAATCTCGGCACTGGGAGCTCAGACCCCTCTCTTCCCCCTGCCAGGTCTTGGATGTGAACACTGCAAAGCAATTTTTTGTTGTTCTGTTAAAAAAAAATAATTAAAAAATCCAAGATTTGATTTGGAATCCCCCCCTGTGAAAGAAGATCCTGGAGAGATTCCATCTCCCACCTTTTTACCTGCTGAGAGATAAGGGTTTGTCTGTAATTATCATCCCAAAGGGAGAGAGAGGGGTAGGATTTAGAACTGGGAAAAAAAAATTATATTTAGAACAGTACTGTGGAAATTCCTGCTTTGGGAAAGATCTGGGAAGTGGGAAGGGTTGTGACTTACAAAATGAAGGGGGGCAGGGCAGGAAGAGCAGGAGCATCCTCACGAATTCCTGTGTGAAATCCCAGGGGAGCACTGGCACAGGGTGAAGAGTTCCAAAATTCCAGGCAGGTACTGGTCCCAGTGAGTGAATCTGGGCTGAGCTGGGGGTGGAGATCCAGGTCCAAAGGGAATGGCCAGCAAAGGCTTTTCCAGCCACATCCATGTCCATGGTGCAGGTAAGTGGGAAGTCCTTCCTTGATAATTCCCTAAATATCTGAGGAATCAAGTCTTTGGGTCACAAAGCCACAGAATTCCTGCCCAGCTGGGTTCTGCTCCACCTGGACCCCCAGCTGGTGATCTCTTGCTGGGTCTGTGCTGGGAGGAACCAACTTCCCAGGCACCAAACAGGATTCCAGAATGGACATTTTCTTCATCCCGCTGCAGAAGTTTCTGTCTCATCAAACCACAATCATTTGAGGCCTTTTTGAAGGAGAAGCAATTCTCAACTCCCAGCAGAAATACAGCTCGTTTTCGCTTCCAGAAAAATAAGTTCTTGCTTCTCTCGATTTTTTTTCTCTAGAGAAAGAAAAAGTCATAAAAATAACAAAGTTTTGGGGGTTGTCATTATCTGTTCTCAGTCATGGGTTTGAGCTCGCTGCTTCTGAGGAAAAAGGGAAGATAAACATCTGGAAAATAAAGCTTTGCTCCTTCTCCTCTCCTTCTCTCCTCCTTCTCCTTCTCCTCCTTCTCTTTGCCCTCTCCTCTCCCTCATTTGTTTAATTGGGACCAAAAGCAGAATCTGTAGTTCCAACACTTGACCTTAAGAGTTTCATGAACCAAAACAAACAGGAGATAACGAATGGGATACTGAGAAGGAATAAACCTTTGTCATTCACAACTCGGTTATAACGATAAGAAATAGACAAAGTGTTAGACAATAAATGAATAAATACAATATACATTTGTAAAGATATTTTTTTAAATTTGGACAAAGTTTAGGAGATTAATGGAAGTACAAGTGTGGGGAAGTACAAAACCAGCAAGGGGCCAGTGACTGGTGGAATTGCCCATAAAGTGCTCTTTTGGCAGCCACTCTGGCAAGTTCCTGTGCAGATGTGGGTCCAGATGTGGCTCCCAACTCCTTTTCTCCTCGGGTCAGGAGCGTCCTGTGCACAAAGAGTGAGGTGGAAGGCGTTTGTCCTAACGTGAGCCATGGAAAGGCATGTCCAAGGCACATGTGATCCTTGTTAAAATGCTTGGGATGCCTGCGGGGGAATTAGGCTGAAGCCTGGTAATGGTGCAGATCAAATCTGTGACAGGCAAGGAGTGCTCGCCAGGGCAGGTTTAAGCCGGGTTTAGCTAAAAACAGAGTCGAGCTTTGGGAGTAACAACAAAATATCTGCATCTGCTGGAACTGATTGGCTTCGCTGAGAGCAGGGCTGATATCACCGAGGAATAAAAGAAAGGCAACAAAGCCCAGCAAGCAGCAAATGATGAATTATTCAATGCAAATGTCAACTTTTAGTAGTGGCTGTGGCTGTAAATCTTTTTTTTTTTTTTTTTGCAAGGCTGAGCGTTGCCATTAAGGAACTCCATATGACGCTGCATCTGTCGGATTTCTTTTTTATCATTTTATTTTTATGGATGCCGGGGGAAAGTATTGGGAATTTCCACGTTCAAATTTTATTAACATCATTTCCCCAACTTCTGTCGTCGGCTGATTGAATGTTTGGTCGATATTTCCGGTAAGGGTTAAATCCACGCCCACTTCGGTCACATCCCAAGCCGTGAGTTTTCAAGTAAAAATGGGCTTTTGCTGAGAAATTTTAATTTTTCTCTGTTTCGAACGCGAGTGGAATTCCTTGGGAAGATGGGGAATGGTGAGGGAAGATCGAGGAGGTGCCCATTTCCCTGCAAGTGCCCGGGGATTCCTATCACATCCAGATAATCAATCTGTCCAAGGATTTCTATAGCTCCCATTATCCCCCGTGCCTCCAGGATAAGAAGCTGGGAACAATTGCCCATTGTCAGTTTATGAAGGAACTTTTTCATCTTCCTTCCCCAAAGACTCGATTCTTAATTAAGTAAATTAAAATTAATTAGGGAATGTGTACAACAAGATGTTATCAGGAGCTCTGTGCTGTGCCTGCGCTGCATCCTGCGTGTCACAGGAACGGGGAACGCGGGGACACGGGGATGGCTTCACACTGAGGGATGGCAGCATCCCAAGGGATATCGGGGAGGAATTCCTGCCTGGGAGAGACGGCAGGGGCTGGGCTGAAATTCCCAGAGGAGCCGGGGCTGCCCCTGGATCCCTGGAGCGGTGGGAGCTGTCCCTGCCCGTCCCCATGCCCTTGGGGAAACCTCTCTGCACATTTAATGTGTGCGACTCCGGGAGATTAAAAACACCTTCCGGACCTGAGGCTGAAAGAGTTTCAGTTGTTAAGAGATAATGTAATGTTAAGCAGTTCCTAAATATCCAAAGGACAAAGGAGGTTTCCTAACAAAGCCCAGAGCACCTCTGCTTACTTTGTGACGATTTCTCGTGCTTTGTTAGCCAGAGCTTTGAACGGAGCCACATTCCACAGGACGGGAATGCTGCCCTTCCATTCATTAGTTTCCAGAGGAGGATGTTGCCATTAGCTATCGACAGGGATCCTCTTATTAACTGCCTGATACGGATGGCTTAAGTATCTCCTAAAATCATGGATTAAACAGCAGGAGTGAGTGCAGTGCACCCCGAGGATCACTGGACCTGCAGCAAAATGAGCACCATTGTTTACTGAGTGAAAGTGGAACAGGTTCTTGATTGGAACAGGTGGAATAGGTTCTTGATTTGGAGCCTGAAACTTTCAGGAGATGAGCACCTCAGAGTGTTTTCAGAAGAGCAGATGTCCTTGTGCCACGAGCTGCTCGGAGCCCGGAGACTCCTTTGCCTGAGCTGGGCCGGGCCGAGGAGGGACCATGCCCACCCTGGGAAGGGGGAAAGGAGCGATGGGGTTTGTGCTGCTGCCTTCCCTGCCACCTGTCCAGCGACAGGGAAAGCCTGTCAGGGTTATCCCTCATCCCAGACACAGGGGAGGCTCCCTGAGTGCAGCTTTGGGGCAGCTCATCTGAAGGACCAGCATTCGGTGTCTGCCCAAAGGTGATTAATAACGTGTTACAGCTGTAACTAATGAGATGGCCTTTACTTGTCAGGTCCGTGGGTTTTACAATGATCCTTAAAAGATGGAATGAGGCTTCTTAAAGATTTCCCTCAGTTATAGACCTCCTAATTTCTAACTCTTAATCCTCAAAAAAGTTTATTTCTACTTCTTTCTTCAATAAAACCCAGCCCTGGTCAGGCACAGCTGATCAGAAGTTTATGTTCCCTTCTATTTGTTTCTGGAAGCAAAGAAGGAGTAAAATGGCTCAAAGTTTCTGCTTCTCAGAAAAAGGAAAGTTAAAAAGCAAGGTTGTTTTCATCAGCTGCTGGTGGTGCTGCAGAAGGGCATCAAGACCCATCATATCAGGTAAATAACCAGGAATTGAAAGCTTTCTTGTCTGAGAAATTGCTGCTTTTAGCTCTGGTTGCACGATCTGTTTTTTGTTTGAAATCTGCGAGAGCTCTTCCTTCAGCCCTGCAGACAATTGCACCTATTCAACTTCTGGGAGAGTTCAGAAACACGGGGGTGTCTGGAAGCTTTTCTGGAGCATCTCCTGAGCAGAGTGTGAGAAGTACAGTCTGATCTCCAAACAAACCCAGCTAAATTTACTCTGCTTCCACCCACCCTGGCGAGGACTCTTGCCACAGTTCCCTGCTCGCACGTCTGGGTCAGGGCTTAAATGCTCCATGAAAATTGGATTGCCATTCCACAAAGACTCCCAAAGACTTTGGAAATTTATTTCTCTCTTCAATCTCACTGCTCTGCTTTTCCCAGTTGCTCCACAGCTTGGGCTCCCGGTGCCAGGAGGAGACCTCGCTTGTTTTCTGCATCCCTGAGAGGCAGAAACCCGTTTTTTTTTTTTTTTTTTTTTTTGCTTAAACCCCAAAATTCCAGCCCAAAATGTAGTGGTGCAAGGGCTCTGCCTGTGGGGAAGCCTCAGCCAGTGTCACCAAGCAGAGCACTGAACAATCCTTGGGAGCTTTTGAGCTCCATCAGAGCATATTTGTCTTTCTCCTCCTGTTGTTCTGATTGGGCTATCACCCCACAGCAGCAATTGTCTCCTGATTTCCAACCTCAGCCTTGGGTTTCATCTGCTCTGAGAGAGGTTCAGCCTCTCCCTCTGGGGGTGTGATCACTGCTCCCCCTCCAGCCAGCAATCACATCCCTCTCCAGCCCTCATTCCGGGGCAGCACAGCCCTCTCCTCTCTCCCAGGGCTTGTTCCTGCAATCCCTGGGCATTTGGGCAGCTGCTGGCTCCACACTGCGGGGTTTGGTAGCCCTGGTGTTTGAGGAGGAGTGAAACTTTTGTTTAACTGTTTCCCTCCTGACCACCTTCGGATCATCTGAGCCACGCCTGGAGCTCGTGCTCCTGTGGGAATCGCACAAGTGTGTATTGTTTGTTGGTTGCTCCCAGTCAATCAGATTTGATTTTATTCTCACAGTGTTTATATTAAGAGCTAGAATGCGTGTGTGGCGCTGGATTTCAAGATAAAAAATACTGATATAAAAGAAAGGACCGTAAAATGAACGTTGCTGTACAAGAAGACACAAGGTCTGTGCCCCATGGAGGAAGGGCTGGATGGGGATTGACCTCCCTGTGCCACTCGGATTTCAGCTCCTGCAGGAATTTGCCCCTCACTGGGGGTGGGACTTTGCCATGGAAGTCAGAGAAATTCCAGAGGAATGGATTTGCAGGCAGAACTCCCCCAAAGAGCAGCTCCAGCTTTCCTATACAGTGGCACAGTCCGTTTTGTCCTGCAGTATCATGGCAATCTGCTTCCTCACATTCCCCATCCCTTGAGGGCTTCGAGCCCCTTTTTGTTCTGAAAGCTTCTTTCCCACACCCCAGAGCCCTGGCCTGTGATCCAGAGAAGCTGTGGCTGCCCCTGGAAGTGTTCCAGGCCAGGTTGGACAGAGCCTGGAGCCACCTGGGCAGGAAGGGGTCCCCAAGGCAGGGGCTGGGAATGGGATTTCAGGTCCCACTCTGCCATCAGCTACTTTCCCAACAGGAGCTTTCCTGCACTGCTTGCCCTAAAGTAGGAATTTCTCATTGTGCCTGAACATTTCATGAACTATCCTGGTCCATCTGGCACTGAAGAACTCCCAGCAAAAGATTCCCCTCCACTTGTGCAAGGAAGAATCCCAGAATCCCAGGATCACTGAGGCTGGAGGAGTCTCCACGGCTGAGTGCAGCCTGGGACTGATCCCCACCTTGCCAGCTAATGAGATGACCCAGTGTCATTTTCCATTCCTCCTCTTTGCCTGCTTGTTAATTCACAGCTAAACCCTCTTTATAGTGGGAGATCCTAATAATCTTCATTTCTAGGGGTTTATAAACTGTTGGAGAAGAGTAGGATTCCTGAGGTGGTAGGAGTTACAAATCCACAGAGGATTTTTTGGTCAATAAAAGAAATAAAAGTACAGAATTATCTGGGGTTTTTTTCATCTTCCGGCGTGCAAATGTTGCAGTTCTGAATATCACATCAAAATATTGCCTAAATCCCTCTTTTAATTTCCAGAGGACCTCACATCTGGCAGCAACTCACAAAACATTGCAGAACATTCTGGAAAAAAAGGGAAGCCTGTCAAAGCTTCATCTTCTGCTGGGATGGGGCTTAGCAGAACTCTTCTGTAACAGACTGAGTTATGTTTCCTCGAGCAAGTAATTGCCTTCGTGTCTCATAATATGAACCACTGCAAACGATGTTCCTCCTGGATCCAGAGGCATTTATATCCCAATAATCTCCCAATATCGTAGAAATGTGTCAGATTTCACATCTTGCATGGCAGCTGCAGCTCTCTCAATCATTGTTATTAAAGAATATTTGCACACGTTGCCATCTCTGTCAGTTCAGAGGATTTTTTTTTAGCAATTTTGCCAAACAGTTTCCCTCCCTGGGTCTCTGCACACGTCGGGAAGGCTCTGCTGATTGAGCTCAGCAAGTGGCACTTTTGGACTGCCCATCTCTTCTCAGTAAATCAGGAGTTTCACAGAAAATGAGGGGCTTTGTTTGAAGAAAGTTCCTTGTTCCTGTAGCCCTGCTCTCTTTTATTTCAGACAAACAGACGTTCCCTGCTTTGCTGGGATCGATGAGTGAGGGGATATATTGGGAAGTGGTGTGGGTTTGAAGTGGGATTTGCTTTGATATTTCTGTGCAAATCCATGTGATGGCTCACTGACTCATACAGCTGAAAATAGGCGGTGATATCAAGCCCAGAATCCTTTACAGATTTTTTTATTTTCCCCCTTTTCTTGCTTAGCTAGCTGCTCTTCCAAAAAAATTCAGGTCATTATTCAAATCTGTGCTTAGATTAAAACTCCAGATAGCATCACTCTTACTCATTGATGAATCACACTGGAGCAAATTTTGGTCCTACTGAACTCACTCTGTGTTGCCTTAGTCATAAGTTTGTTTGGCAAATCACATGTCATGCTCGAATTAAGCACTTGCTTAAATAAGATACTTTTAAAATACATTCAGGAAAGTTTGCACATAAGATTTATATAGATAAGATTTCTATTGCAAACTTGTCAAAGCAAAACTGGAGAATGAAAAATTCCGTTAATTCTGAGTTAAAACATGACTTTATGTTGTCGGCAACAGACCTAAAGGCATTGCTGGACGTGCATGAAATTAAACTTGTTTTCTACAGTCTGTTTATAAATTAATTTTAAATATTGGCTTCTGGGAGGCTTTGGAGTAGCAAAGTCCCCCTGGGTGTAGTGATGCCACCACCACCCACACGGCTCAGTGTCACCACAGCCTCTGCTCTGCCACTGCTGACACCAACTTGACCTTTCCCAAAGATTTTTTTTTTTTTTTTTTTTACATTGCTTGATTCCTATGCCAATATCAAATTTGCACTGAATCTTTTAAACTGACACCATATGGCTCTTTACATTAACAGGGCCATTTTTCCCCTGAGTGAGGATAACAGGAATTTACTGAAATGACGATTTAAAAGCTGAACACAAAATAGGCAACGTAAATAAAACCATTTCTAAAAATAGTTAGGACAAAGCAGCTGTGAAATGATATTGAAAGGAAGGGCAGGAACTGAGGTGGGGATGGTTATAATAAATTATAGATTATCAATCACATGGCAGATGGAAACAGGGTTTGGTTGGATGCATCCATAGCTCCAGCTCCTCCCTGCCTCGTGCAGGAACACCCCAGAGAAATCAACCCTGTAAGCACTGACACGTTACAGGTATGGCTGAAAGAGGAAAGAAAAGGAATTGAATGTGTTCCAAGCATGCCCTGAATGATGGTGTGTCTATGGGAATAGGCCAAATGCAGAAATGACATGGGCAAATTGCAATTTGGCAAATTGCAGCCAAACCACAGCGGGATCCATGGGAAAAGTGATCATCCAATTGCTGATGCTGCAGCTGCCCAGGGCTCCCCTCCCCAGCTGGGCAGAAGGAAAAGCTCCGTCAAGTCTCTGCCACAGGAATGGAGACCTGAGAGCTGCTCCTCAGGAAATGCACAACTCCCTGGTGTGCCAACACCTACAGCTCCTTGTTGTGGTTGTCACGGGCAGAAGCTGCTCCTTTTCCAGCAGAACAAAACCTGTTATTAAAGAGGTGCCAGCAGGAAAGGAAAGCTGGGCATGGAACCACAACTTCCCAAGCTGGAATATTTGAATGTGTCCCAGGTGATGTGAGGTCACTGTTTGCTTGAGCTTGGTACGTTACAAGTGGAGTTTGGCTAATCCACACAGGTTGGGATTACAGCTCCTGGCAGTTTTGTGGATCATTTTCCTCCAAGGGATTAACCTGTGACTTCAGGAAAAGCTCACGAATATCTGTTGTGTTTAAAATCGACAGAGAATTGTGCAAAGAAATCAATTAACAACCGATCACCGAATACTGGGAGGAAAATGGGCATGGATTAATCTGGGCTCCTTGAAAACCTACCTATTGCACTGGCAATATTGTCAATTGGAGAGTGAAACTCTGATGCAATTTTCCTATTATATAATGGCATTATTTTCCACTCCTTTAGTTTTCCTTTGTTTCCAAGAATGATTAATTAGTGACACAACCCAGCCACCATTCTTTTGTCTTGGAAGATTTTTTTCCTATACCTGGAGTAGCCAGAAGCACCAATGTCCTTTTTTGTAATCTCCTAGGATTATTTAGGATTTCAGGGTTAGAAATTCCCATCACACCTGTGACATTCCCTGGTTTTCCTGTGGGATGTCTGTGCAGGGTCCTCAGGAATGGTCCCACGTGGTTTGGGCACCTCTTCAGTTCTCTTTGAAGTTTCAGCTGCTCCTGCTCCTCTCTGCTTTGGCTCTCCCATAAATCCTGCCTCTTCCCAAGGACCTTCTGGGAGCTGGTGTTTGCAGTGCCCTGAGAGCCACAAATATCCACAATATTCCAGAATCATGCAATCAAATTGATTGGCAAAGAGCTCTGAAATCATTGAGTTCACCACCTTATCAGCTGTCACATCCAGGCTTTCCTTAACACCTGCAGGGATGGGGACTCCAAACCTCCCTGGGCAGCCCCTTCCAATGTCCAATCACCCTTTCTGTGAAAAACTTCCTCCTCATGTCCACCTAAACCTCCCCTGGCATAGCTTAAAGTTTTCTCCTGTCATCCTGTCACTACCCTGAGTAATCCATGATTTTCCTTTTCAAGCTTCCAAGGCTCACATGTGAAAACTGATTTAAAGGAATCTCCATTCCCTCACTTTCACCAGTGCCCTCTTGCCCTGCCTGCTCTACCCCGTGGCCACAATTCAGTTTCCTTCTTTTCTTCCTTTTTTTTTTTTCTTAGTGAAGTTCAGAGGAATTTTATGAGCAGCTCCTGCTCTGTCTGGGACACCAGGAACACACAATTCCAGGGATCCAGGGGCAGCCCCAGCTTCTCTGGGCACCCCATGCCATGCCCACCCTCCCAGGGACAAATTCCTTCCCAATATCCCCCCTATCCCTGCCCTCTGGAAGTGGGAAATCACTCCTTGTGTCCTTTCACTCCATGCCTTCATCCAAAGTCCTGCTCCAGCTTCCAGAATAAACTCACTGCTCCCCCTTGCACTGAGTGTTTTAACCAAAAGCACAAGAGAGAAGCAGCTGGATGTGCCGAGGGGGAAGCTGTCCCCTCTTTTCAGGGAGTCTTTAGCCCTTTATTTGAGAAGAAATTCCTGAGCTGAGCAGGGCTCCCACTGCTCCCGAGGAAGCAGGAGCTGCTGGGAAGGAGTGACTCTGCTGGAGCAGCTCTTCAGAGCATTTGTGCACATCTGGTTGTACCTGGAGCAGCAGAGCTCAGTGAACGGGGATGACAGGCAATTGGAAGAGGGAATACTGCCTCAGCTTTGCTGTGACTGATGTCTGCACAGGAAAAGTGTCTTTTTTTTTGTACTATTTTCTTTTAAAACCCCTTTGACAAGGAAGTAGAGCAAAGCAAAGCTTGAATACATCTTTAAATCTGCATGTTGATTGCATAACTGCCCACGACAGCTCCAAACTTCCTTTTGTTATTACAAATGTGTGCACGGAGCACTGCAAACATTGTCCCCACTCCTCAGCGCTCACGAAACACTTTCATTTTCCTTTTGACTCCTCTCGCAGCCCAGCAAATATTTGTGTTTCTTGATGCACAGCAACGTTGCTGAGAGATCCTGGTTTTGCTGAGCAGGCTTCCAGCCCCATCCTGCAGGGAAATTTGGGAAGTACAGAGTGACACTGCTCCCATACACGGGACAAGAAGCTTCCCTCTGATTTGCATCACGGGCAGATAAAAGTAAAATCTTCTTTCCCCGACTCCAATTGGCAGCAGCAATTTGGGACAGGGGAATTGCTTCCAGGAGGGAGACCTGGGTTATTTCTGCACAGCAGGAAATGGTTCTCAACGTGGATTTTTGGGCTTTTCAGGGTTTTCTCTGCATGGAATATTAAATATTCCCACTCCAGATCAGCACAAAGCAATGACATCAGCCTCAGACAAGGTGGGCAGGGGAAATGTTGCCATTATGAATCAGGAAGGAAAATTGTTATTTCCCTGCCATTAATCCTGTCAAAGGGGGGTCGTTGGGGTTTTGTGTGTGGGTTTTGTTTTTATAAAAGGTACACTTGGTGTATTTCCTCATTTCTTGGGTTTATCTAGTGGAAGGTGTTCCAGCCCATGGAATGAGGTTGGAATTAGATGACCTTTAAGGTCTCTTCCAACCCAAACCATTCTGGGATTCTGGGATTTTATGGCTTTACAGTTGCCTGAAAATTTATTTTTAAAAAGAAGCCCCACTTCTACCCTTGTGCTGAAATCCAGCAGAGCTCTGAGGAGGAAAGGGAGCATCTCTTACTTCTGGGACAGAGTTTTCCAGAGTCCCCCTTATGGCAAATCCTTCACTCTGGCTTCTGAAATCTGAATAAAAATAAAACCAGTTTTCAATGCTCCATGAGGCTTTATTGATATTTTAAGTCGCAGGATGGGGGTTGCTTTAATTTTTTGACACAAGCTGGGGAGCTCCTACATCCTCAAAACACACTGATTAAAAAAAAATAAATAAATTAAAGAATTATCTCGTGTTTGCCTTCTGAGGTGTGAGATTTTGGGATAAATTTGCATACGTTTGTAACCTTGGTTTTCACAATTTTTCTCTGCTTTTTTTCCTAAGTAACAGCTGAGTTAATCTCTCTTCTCTTATCTTCCAAAGTTAAGGGGCATAAATACCATGCTCATTATGTACTGATTTTAACAATACTTTTCTAGTTCCAGTCATAATCATTATTTTCCTCACTGGTCACTGCATTGTGAAATTATCTTTAAACCCCCAAATTTCTGTGGGTTTGAGCTGCACTCCTGCAGGTGCCCAATGGTTTTACTTGATAATTCCAAACCGAATTCCTCTGGTTTCCTATCTGCATTACTGTTAACTCACTTGTTGAATTGGGTTGTAAAAGAGCCCAGTCAAGAGTAGATTTATCTTTTGAGTCAGAATCCAAGATTTTAGACCACAGGAAACAGCTGCAGCAGGTTCCTTTCAAGAGCTCCCGATGCCTGTGCTAACCTCCACACACAAAGCACAATTCCCTTTCATTTTAAACCTATTTCTTGACACAAATAGTTTTGATATAAAACTCTCAAATCAGGAGCTTCCTGCTGCTTTTCATCATTGTCCCTTCCTGCCGTAATTTGGGGCATCTGCTATTTTTCATAGCTGCCCTTTTATTTCGTTTTATTTGGCGTTGGGCTTGAGATTTTTAACTCCATTTTTGACTTTTATGATTTTCATTCAGAGTTTTAAATCTCCCAGGAAGCTATTCCATACTCCATTTCAGGGTTTGGCTGATAGGGTTGGGTGACTTAGAGGGGAAAACGCACAGGCTGCCAGTTCCCTAAACCCTTGGAATAATGGGAAATAGAAATGGTTGGGAATGATACATTAACTCTGAGCATTAGGCACTAAGCATGCTTGCTGGCTACTTTGATCAAGCTCTTTTTTCCTGACAAAACCCCCTTTGAAATGAATAGGACAGAGGTTCCTTTCACTTCAATCAGAGTTCTCAGACACAGGGAGAAAGAAGGACTTCATAACCTTTAAAAAGACTCCCCTCGTCCATTCATGGATCTCCTGGAAAGCTCAGCACTTTGCCTTGTGCTGGAGTTACTAAGCCAGCTCCTGGATACTTTCAGGCTTCCTTCTAGTGAGGATTTGCTTAAACATGAGCTCAAACCCCTGTGTGAAGAGCTGGAATCTGGGATTTACAGCAGCAGGAGCAGCGACACGGGGAATATTTGGTGATGTGGATTGCCAGCATCACCTTCCCACTTGCACCTTCTGAGCCTGTACCTGGCACCTTGCAGAAGATGAGTTTTGTACACTTCACATCTTGGGGGTTTGTGTATTTACAGCCAGGTCATCAGCACCCTCAAAATTCCAGCTCTCTTTTAACACCTTGAATGAAGGGTTTGGACACCCAGCCCCCGTGCCTTGGCAGGGGCTGTTAGCACTTCTGGAATAATCTCTGTTTCTGCACTCTTTGAGCTTTTTGTTCTTATTACTTTTTGTACTTAGAGGGTAACAACACAGAGAGTAAAGAAGCTCCTGCTGGATCATGTTGCAATAATGTATACTGAGATAATTATCCATGCTTGGAGAAGATTACTGCAGCGAGATATGAAGTATTAGAAAAAAATAACCCCAAACCAACAAATAAACAAGATAAATCTGCAAAAACGACCTCCAGAAATATCCCAGGCTTTAGGCAGCCACTGTGAGAACAAGGATTCCTTGTGTTAAATGTCACTATGGAGAAGCAGAACCAAAAGCAAGGATGTGATAAAGCCCCCGAGCCTATACAGCTCTGACATTTCCACTGATATATATGCTCAAATAAAATTGGAGGATTTTTGGTCAATCCAGTGCTCAAATGTGCATATTCAATTCCCTTATCTCTATGAAGATGAGTCAGAATTCAGCTATGGAACAAATAATTTTGTTTGAGACAGTGTTTCCTTGATTTGTGCATGAAAAATAAATTATTTTATCTACAGGTGAGTTACAGCTCATAATTTTTTTTACAGTTACAGTTCTTCAGAAAACCTATAATATTTTACAAGAGGAAGAGATCAGATTATGTGCTTAAAATGGATGGTTCTGTCTTAAAGCTAAACTAATGCAAGCTGAAACTTTAGTTCTGCCCATGTTCAGTTCTATGCAATGGCTTTTTTGACTACATAAAAACCTCCCTCTGTACCCTACGGGGCATCATTTAAAAAAAAAAAATTGCATTGCTTGTAGAAATAAAATAATGGGATGAGTTTAGGACTAAGAGCCACCTGGAGGGTAAATATGTTTCATTTTTGTACTTTTTTTTTTTTTTTTTTTTATAATTTAAGCAGCGAAAAAGAGCAGAACATGCACACAAAGGGAAAAGGTTGTTATTATCTATTGTTCAGCTGTGCTGACTGAGAGGGGGAGAAAGTCTTGCAGCAGTGTGTAAAATGCCTGTTTTTTGCAGAGGCAGAAAGTCGTGGTGTCTTTGAACTGCTCCAGGGAGTCCTTGAGGAGGGGCTGCCTGTCCCTGTGCCAGGGCTGTCACCTGTGCAGCTGGGCTGGCGCTGCCCAGGTGGAAAACACAGCTCGGGCAGGTGTCACAATCACCCGGGAGGTGCCAGCCCTCCCCTGCTGCCACCTCCTCAGTCACTGCAGGGCCACCAAACCCAGCGCGGCTGGGGGAAGTTTGGCCACTTCTAAAAACGGTGCTGAATTAAAAATTTTAATATAAACCATGCACATTTAAAATATTTACCTGTTAATTGTAAGCCAAGGCAAGAATTGTCTGTCTTACCAAGTAAAAATACCCGAAGGGAATTATTAAATAAGTGCAGTCCAGCAGAGTTTTGTTCTCTGTTTCTTTTCTCATATTTTTAAAGGTTCATTTGCTCACATGACTGAACACTTACCTGATGCTTTCGTAGCAGTAGTTAATATAATTTCCAGATCTCTTTCCCAAGCTAATTTGGGTCTGTGGCTGATGAACACAATGTTCTTGCTACTTCTCTTTTCCCTCCTGTGTATTCCTGTGCTTGTTTCATCTTCCTTCTCTCTCTCTCTAGCTGACACAATTCTTTATTCTTCGTTTTGTAATCAAGTGTTTGTCACGAACAGAAGTTGTATTTGCCATACAGAACCATGTAAATAAAAAACACAGCAGGTAACTAAAAATAAAAGGCAATTCAGAGACTGAACCTATTTTTTTTCTAATTTAAAAAAAATGGAAATTAGGTACTGTTGGCACAGTGATCCAAACACTGTGTTAAGTTTAAGTTTCTGAGTTAAGAGTTTCAGTTTATTTCAGAGAGTGACAGTGACAACTCCTGTGAGAGCTCTAAGGTGGAGGTGAGAGAAGCTGCTTGATCTCAGCGTGTCAAAATAAAATGGAAGGGAGGAGAGATTTGGGGTACTAAAAGTCTTTGATGAAGGATTTTGCAGACTAATGTCAAGTCATGCAGGAAGCTCTGGATGGGCAGGGGGCTGAGGCTTTGCCCATGTGGGAATTTGGGATTACTAAATTCCAAGCTGCAGGACGTTGCTCTTGGTGGAAAGAGCGATGAAGGAGTTTAGAGGACTAAAACATGAGGAGTTCCACCTCAGCATGAGGAAGAATTTTCCATGAGGGTGGCAGAGGATGGGAACAGATTTTCAGGGAGAGTGTGGAGTCTCCAGAGCCATTCCAAACCCACCTGCAACAGGTGACCCTGGCTGCACTGGATGGTGTCCAGAGGTCCCTTCCAACCCTAAATATCCTGTGATTCCCTGGAAAAAAAATAAAATAACTGCTCAGGCACAAGTTTGTGTCTGAAGTGTTGGTTCGTGTCAACCCTTCTGACGTTTTCATGGCTGGAACACTTTAAGCCCGCATTGAAAAACATGTGAGGAGACAAACCCGCTGGTTTGTCCAGAGAGTGGGGACACTGAGGGGACACTGAGGGAATACTGTGGGGACACTGAGGGGATACTGAGGGGACACTGTGGGACACTGAGGGGACACTGAGGGGACACTGTGGGGCACTGAGGGACACTGAGGGGACATGAGGGGATACTGTGGGGACATTTTGGGGATACTGAGGGGACACTGTGGGGACACTGTGGGGATACTGAGGGGACACTGTGGGGATACTGAGGGGACAGAATGGGGACACTGTGGGGACACTGAGGGGACAGAGTGGGGACACTGTGGGGATACTGAGGGGACACTGTGGGGATACTGAGGGGACAGAGTGGGGACACTGTGGGGATACTGAGGGGACAGAATGGGGACACTGAGGGGATACTGAGGGGACAGAATGGGGACACTGTGGGGACACTGAGGGGACAGAGTGGGGACACTGTGGGGATACTGAGGGGACAGAATGGGGACACTGTGGGGACACTGAGGGGACACTGAGGGGACACTGTGGGCACACAGCGGGGACACTGCGGGGACACTGTGGGCACCCAGCGGGGACATTGTGGGGACACTGTGGGCACACAGCAGGGACACTGAGGGGATACTGTGGGCACCCAGCGGGGACATTGTGGGGACACTGTGGGCACACAGCAGGGACACTGAGGGCACACTGTGGGCACCCGGCGGGGACACTGTGGGGACACTGCGGGGACACTGTGGGGATACTCGGGGCACCCGGCGAGGACACTGTGGGCACCCAGCGGGGACATTGTGGGGACACTGTGGGCACCCAGCGGGGACACTGTGGGGACACTGTATGCACACAGCAGGGACACTCTGGGGACACTGTGGGGACACTGTGGGCACACAACATGGACACTGTGGGGACACTGTGGGCACACAGCAGGGACACTCTAGGGACACTGTGGGGACACAGCAGGGACACTGAGGGGACACTCTGGGGACACTGTGGGCACACAGCAGGGACACTGAGGGGACACTCGGGACACCCAGCGGGTACATTGTGGGGACACTGTGGGCACACAGCAGGGACACTGTGGGGACACTGTGGTGACACTGTGGGCACACAGCAGGGACATTGTGGGGACACTGTGGGCACACAACAGGGACACTGAGGGGACACAGCCGGACACTCTAGGGACACTGTGGGGACACAGCAGGGACACTGTGGTGACACTGTGGGCACACAGCAGGGACACTCTAGGGAACTGTGGGGACACAGCAGGGACACTGAGGGGACACTCTGGGGACACTGTGGGCACACAGCAGGGACACTGAGGGGACACTGCGGGGACACCCAGCGGGTACATTGTGGGGACACTGGGCGCACAGCAGGGACACTCTGGGGACACTCTAGGGGACACTGAGGTGACACTGTGGGCACCCGGCGAGGACACTGTGGGCACCCAGCAGGGACATTGTGGGGACACTGTGGGCACACAGCAGGGACACTGTGGGGACACTCTGGGGACACTGTGGGCACACAGCAGGGACACTGAGGGGACACTCGGGACACCCAGCGGGTACATTGTGGGGACACTGTGGGCGCACAGCAGGGACACTCTGGGGACGCTGTGGACACACAGCAGGGACACTGAGGTGACACTGTGGACACACAGCGCGGACACTCTAGGGGCATTGTGGGCACACAGCAGGGACACTGAGGGGACACTCGGGACACCCAGCGGGTACATTGTGGGGACACTGTGGGCACACAGCAGGGACACTCTAGGGGACACTCTGGGGACACTGTGGGCACACAGCAGGGACACTCTAAGGGACACTCTGGGGACACTGTGGGCACACAGCAGGGACACTCTAAGGGACACTCTGGGGACACTCTGGGGACACTGAGGTGACACTGCGGGCCCCCGGCTCACTGCGGGCTCCCTCGGGACGCTCGGCGCGCTCCGCTCCCGGCCGCTCCCGCCGCCCCCCTCAGGCTCCCGGCGGCTCCCTCAGCCTCCCGCCCTCGGCTGCGCGCGCAGCGCCGCTCCCGCCGCGCGGGCTGCCGGGAGGGCCGAGCGGCTGTGGTTAATGTCCGCCATGTTTGCCATGGCGCAGGGAGCGGAGCGAGCGAGCCCGGCGCGGATCTAGGGCTGCGGGGCGTGCGCTGCGGGCTACGGGCGGCCCCGCCGGGAGCTGCGCCGGGGCGGCGGGACCCTCCATGGTGGCGCGGGCGCGGCGCGGGAGCGGCTGGGAGGCGGCGGCGAGGCCGCACTGAAGGCCCCCCCCCCCCCCCCCCCGCCCGCCCGCCCGGCCCCGGGGTGTTATTGTGAGGGGGAGACAATGAGCAAACTCTCCTTCCGCGCCCGGGCGCTAGACGCCGCCAAACCGCTGCCCATCTACCGCGGCAAGGACATGCCCGACCTCAACGACTGCGTCTCCATCAACCGGGCCGTGCCGCAGATGCCCACGGGGATGGAGAAGGAGGAAGAATCGGTAAGGGAGCGCGGCGCAGGGGGGGCACCATTGTTTACAGGCACCCCCCGCACGGGGAACCGGCCGCCGGTATTCACCAAGCGCGCTACGCTCGCTCCCCGCGCGGGGCGCGCGGGGCGCTGCGCAAACGGCGCAGCGTAAGCCGCGGTCCGGCGCCGCGAGCGGGCCCTGCCGCCGTCCGCCATCTTCTGCTGCGCGTCCCGGGCGCGGGTGAGCGGGGGGGGCTCGGCGTGAGGGCGGCGGGCCGGGCCGGGCCGGGCCGGGCTGGCGGCGGCGCGGAGCCGAGCGGGGCGGCGGAGCGCGGTGTCAGAGCGGCGGAGCGCGGCGCTGGCCCGGCGCAGCGGGCGGGCGGGCTGCCGGAGCGGCTCGGGATGTCAGAGCGGTGGAGCGTGCTCGGGGTGTCAGTTCATATCGGCGCTTGGGGGGTGTGCCGGTGCTGAGCCGGGGTGTCCGAGCGGCACAGCGGCTCGCCGTGCCGGAGCGGCGGAGCGCGGTGCGGGAGTATCGCAGCCGTGATGCCGAAGCGGGCTCGGGCTGTGCCGGTGCCCGGGATGCCGGAGCGGGCTCGGGCTGTGCCGGTGCCCGGGATGCCGGAGCGGGGTGCCCGGGATGCCGGAGCGGGGTGCCCGGGATGCCGGAGCGGGGTGCCCGGGATGCCGGAGCGGGGTGCCCGGGATGCCGGAGCGGGGTGCCCGGGATGCCGGAGCGGGGTGCCCGGGATGCCGGAGCGGGGTGCCCGGGATGCCGGAGCGGGGTGCCCGGGATGCCGGAGCGGGGTGCCCGGGATGCCGGAGCGGGGTGCCCGGGATGCCGGAGCGGGGTGCCCGGGATGCCGGAGCGGGGTGCCGGGATGCCGGAGCGGGGTGCCCGGGATGCCGGAGCGGGGTGCCCGGGATGCCGGAGCGGGGGTGCCCGGGATGCCGGAGCGGGGTGCCGGGATTGCCGGGCGGGGTGCCCGGGATGCCGGAGCGGGGTGCCCGGGATGCCGGAGCGGCGGCTCGGGCTGTGCCGGTGCCCGGGATGCCGGAGCGGGCTCGGGCTGTGCCGGTGCCGGGATGCCGGAGCGGGCTCGGGCTGTGCCGGTGCCGGGATGCCGGAGCGGGCTCGGGCTGTGCCGGTGCCCGGGATGCCGGAGCGGGCTCGGGCTGTGCCGGTGCCGGGATGCCGGAGCGGGCTCGGGCTGTGCCGGTGCCCGGGATGCCGGTGCGGGGTGCCCGGGATGCCGGAGCAGCTGGAGATGCGGATTGCTGCAGCGCGCTCGGGATGCCGGCCCGCTGGAGCGGCTCGGCGCGTTGTGGACTAAAGCTGATACTACTCCTGCCAAGCCTGTGTGAGTGGCTGTCAAGTCGCTCGGGCTGGAGCTGGCGCGGCGGCGGCGTGGAAGTGCTGGGTGCAGCAGCGTGCTGTGCCGTGCGGCTCCCCGGGGAGCGAGCGGCTCGGGGCCAGCTTCTCCCTTCCCGGGGACTGTGCTCCGGCCGCGTGTCCCCAGCCCGGCGGCAGCTCCGTGCTGGCGGCGCTGTCAGTGCCGCCGCTCGGCAGGGACGCTGTGCACCCGCGGGGCTGCGGGCACAGCCCGGCACACACACACACACACACACACACACACAGCACACGTTGTGCACATGTGGGGCTGCACAGCGTCTGTGTTCCTGCAGCCGCCCCCGGTGCTGCTCGCAGTTCTTTAACACCGCTGGTTTGCGCTGCTGCTCGGTGTGCAATCGCCCGGCAGAGGCGGCGGCTGGCCGCGTTGCACGAAGCCTTGGGGCTTTAGTGTTGTTTCCAAATCAGCCAGGCAGTGTTCAGCGGGGACATGTGATGTGTGTGCTGCTCGTAGCGTTAAAGGGTGGAGAAGCTTTTGTGCGCTGAGGTAAATGTAAGTTTTGGGGGGGTTTGGGGAGGCAGCGGGACAGCTTTGAAAGCGCTTGCCCGCGGTTCTGGTGTCCTCCGAGCGTTCTGCTTTGTCTCGCTGCTCTTCAAGCACTTTTCTGTAAGAGTAACGTCTGTTTGGTGTTCCTGGGAGTTGTGTAAGCTCCGACAGAGGCTGTCGCCTGATGTGTCTGTACTTGCAGAGCCGATAGTAAATGCACCCTCCAGAATTTCCTCAATGAATCCGTGTCTCCGCCTCAGCCAAACCTCTGTGCCTGTGGATTGGCTTTGCCGAGGTTACAGCTGTCAAAGGAGGCTCCGTGCTTTCCTCGTCGCTTTTTCTCACCTGACTGTTGGGATTAAAAGGAATTCTCTGTCTTATCGTGGTGGGGTTTTATTTTTAAATTTGCTGTGTATAATACACCGTGATCAAAACTTCAGGAATTCCCCAAGAGTAGCTCTGCTAGAGGCTGGGATTGTTGTTAAAAGGAACAGCACTGGGGTACTAATGAAGCAATGTTGGAGGCTAATTTGGTTTTCTCAGCCTCGAAAGTCTAGCTTGCAGTGCTGTGTTTGCATTTAATATTGAAATTAATTCTTAAAAATTGCCGGTGTTTTGATAGATCATGTTTAATATCAAGTTGTTAATGGAAAATTGCTGTAAGAGTTCAAGCAAACAAGCTGCTTACGGGCTGCTTAAATGATTGAGAAGATTAGATTTATACTTCAATAAAACTACTTTAGTGCTGTCCTAAAAAGTTGTTTTTGTGTCAGAGTGAGGTTTGTTTTCTCTGCCCTGACATGTGGCTCTGTTTGATATATTATGTAATAGTCTCAAAATGAAATGACTGAAGCAATATGTAAACATAGTGGGAACACATCAGCCAGGCAAGATTATAAACTGCTATTCTTAGATTGTTCAGATTATTGCCATGTGGTGATGGTTTCATTCATGGCTTGTCCTTCTCCCAGTGTAGCAAAGATAATTCTTGACTGTATGTTTTTTTTTCTTCTTTTTAAATGATATGAAAGCCCTTCTAGGAACGGCTGTTGTGGATGACAGTAGTTAAATATTTGAGAACTACCTAGACAGCTTTAAATCACAGCAAATACCGCCGCGATCGATTTGGTGTATTTTGAGAGGGCCTTTTTGGAGGGAGAGCGAAATCTCTGTACACTCCTTCCTGCCACCTCAGTTTGTAGGGTGTCTCGAGGCCGTTTTTCCCCGGTGGAAGCTGTCTGCAGCCTCAGGGGGGCTGCTCTTCTCCATTTACTGCTCAGAACCACAAACCTCGCGTTCCTGCGGCCCCAGGGTGCTGCTGTCTCCTCCTTGGTGGCACCAGAAAGGTCTTGGAGCACACGGTGTCCTGGCTCAGACAGCGCCTTCCAGGATATATTCCACTGCAAATCGCCATTATTTACAGATTTGCAGGATTTAAAACGCTGGAGTGGCACGTCCGCCCTGTTCTTTACACCCCAGCCTCGCTGGTGCAGGCGTGGGTTTTAATTAGTTGGTGATTGATCTTTTGTACGTACAGAAGTGCAGATTTTGGTCCATTTATTCTTGATGAATGTTCTGGAAGTGTTTCTGTGTGAGTATCTCAGAGATTTATATCCACTCGCAGCGTTTCACAAATCAGCAGCTCATTTCTCTCACTTGGAGATTCCAGCTGTGAAAGAATTAGGCTTCTCTTCTGTAGCACGTTTATGTTACAAATGTTTATCATTGACTCTAAATTAAACCTGGGGAAGAAAATTGCGTGGGTTTGTTTTTAAACTCACGTGAGAGAACGATCGCTGTGAAGCAGAAGCAGGAAGGTGTCCTTTTGGGAGTTCAGAAACCGAGCAGGGACACTTGGTTGTTGTTTGTTTTTTTTCTGATGAGTAAGACTTGTATTTCCTAATGCTAATGAATTGTTTTGACTGGAAAGGGTGAAAGTTGCAGAATAGATAAGCCCTGGTTTTGTTTTGTACCACATAAGTGTGTTTTTATTTGAATATCTATTACTGGAGATTGCTGAGTTGCACATTGTGAGGCGGAATCCTGCTCGGTAAGGAGGCACATTCACACGGAAGGCTCTGGGAAGTGAATTTACCGGAGGTGTGAGGAAGCTGAAAATGTGGTGGTAATGGGTGATCCCAGGATTGCCTGGCCAGAGCTATCTGAGCCTTCATCTCAGTCCTTGTTTGAACATCCCTTCATTTACACTTCAGCTTGGCATGGCATCACAGGCCTGAGGGGAGAGAGGAAAAGTGCAGGAATGGCAACTTAAGGACGTGGTTTGGCTGCAGAAATGCTGACACCGTACCCGTGGGAAGGGACTTTCCTTCCCAGCCCTTCAGGGATCACCTCGGGATGAGCCTTCTCTGATTATTAAGTACGCTGTTCAGTTCTCATTATTTCGACTGGAAGTACTTAACTTGAATTTTTTTTTCTTAATTCATTCAGTTTCTTTTGTAACGCTGGGACTGGAAGTGCTCATCATCCGTTTTTGAGGTGTCCTGGAGCTGCTGATGCTCCTGGAACAGCTTTTTTCACTTTCCTTTCAAAGCAGGAAGCTTTTAGCTTTGCACAAGTCCTGGTCTTCCTGTTAAACTGTGTCAGTAAAAATATCCATAATGATTTTTCCCCTCTGATACGGGGAACTGGGAGAGTATCAAATGCGTGAGGATTTACTTTAGCAACTGAACAGAAGTACCTACCTGGTACATCAGACAGCAGTCTGGTGCACGCAGGTCTGGGTTTAAAAACACAAATACACATAAATCACTGCCCACACGGACAGAACCTGCTCTTAAGTGGATGTTTGTGTGTGGGCTGTGCATTCATAACCTGTGGGTGAACCCTCAGAGTTCCTTACGAACGAGAGGCTTTGGAGAACAAAGCAGCCTGGACAGCAGTGAGTAAACCAGGAGGCCAGCAGAGGAGAACTTCAGCTCCAACCATGCAGATATTCTGTAAACCAGAAATCCCTCGGGAAGGCTGCATGGAAATGCAGGTGAGAAACTCCAGGGATTGCATTTCCATGCAAAACCAGGTGAAGTCAAGACAGCTCACTTTGCTTAGGAAAGGAATTGGGTTTGTTTGACTAAAATCCACTGGGCTATCTGCCGGGGAAATAAAATTCCCAGTGTAAGTTATTCCTCAGTTAGAGTTAAGCACCTGTATTTATTTGCTTACTTGGAGTATCTGGAGACTGCTGAGATTACTGAAGTATGTTTGGCATTAGGCAGCGAAATGCTGGGTTGTGATTTTTAGTCACAGAATTTTCATCTTCAGTTTTGTTTGAGATCTTTCCCTGCCTTCACCTCCTGTACTTTTTTCCTTCCCTCCAAGTCCCATGGCCTTGTGCAGTGATGTTCCTCACAAGTGCACCCTTCAAATCCATTTCCCAGCCATTATTTCCGTTTCCAGCTCTGATCTTTTATCCTTGCCGTGCTGTCACCTGCACAATCTCCGGTTTCATGTCCCGTTTGATAACTGGGAATCAGAATTAACCCCGAGCAGCTGAGCACTGGGGAGCTCTTAAACCGAGGAGCTTCGCGTTTCATTTGTCGTGCCTGAAGTTAAACACGACCAAGATTTGCTCTGAAGTCTCCACCTCCCGAGCAGTTTATTAGGGCTTAGCACATTAACACCTATCAGCAAACCCTATCACGAGCGCTCGGGACAAATATCATCGATGTAGGAGCGTGCTTTTGAGATAGAGCGAGCCCCAGTGACCGACCCGCGGGCAGAGGGGCCGTTCTGCCCTTTGGGGGTTTGCTGGCTGCCCCATCCTTCGCGGCAGCCCGTGGCGATAGGGACAGGAGCGGTGTCCCGGCGAGGTGAGCTGTGCTCAGCCCTATCTTCACCCGCCCGCTGATTAATTGGGATCAAGCTGCGCGCTCGCTGCGCGCCGGGGGCTGCGCGGGGTCAGCGAGCGGCGCTGGCACGGGTGCCCGCGGCCCTGGAGCACAAAGGCGGCTCTTATTTGAGTCACACCTCGGGTCATTATGCAGGAACTTTCCCTGGTGGGAAGGGTTCCTCGGCGGGAGGTGGAATTCCAGGATAAAAGCTTAGCAGAGCGCTTGGGAATCGGCGTGGCTCTGCGCTGGCGCGGCTCCAGTGCAGGGAGAAGTCTTTGCTTTCTTTTTCCTTCAGTTTAAGGAAACCCTGGAAAAGAAATCGCTCGGGCTTCCTTGGATTTACAGAGTGCCAGATTTCACAGTGCTCCTGCTTGGCGGAACTGAGCAGGAAGCAGCTTGGTGCAATTTTCTGTTTTGACTGAAACCAGTCGAAATGTCCTGCTCGAACAATTTGGATCGACAGACATTAAATCTGCTTGTAGTAACCTCTGCTCTTAATCTTCATGAGAAAGATCATTTTGACTGGTGCTAGATGTTGTAATTTATTTTGCCAACAAGGCTTATAAGCAATGCTTTGTTTATGCCATAGCATATTTATCATTCTAACACTTCAGCTTTTGGAAAGGTAAATAACTCGTCTAATAGTTACATGAACCTTGCGTGTCCTAAAAGCCAGTGGTGGTGAAGATCAATCGTAGAACTGAAGTTTCTATAACAAGTAGAGAAGAACAGAATTAGAACTGCACTCCTGTATATAAAAGGGTGTAAGAAGTAGGAAAAATCATTTTGTGAGACTAAAAGTAGTATCAGTATAGACAGTCATAATTTTGGAGGTAATGCTGACTGAGCTGCGCATCAAAGAAATAAAGTATTTGAGACTATACTATTTAAAAGCTTTGATTTTTTGGATCCATTTTGCAAATTCCTGTTTGCTAATGCTAATAATCACAATGTAGTGGGGCTGAAAATGTTGGATTAAAGTACCCTCAATTAAAATTGAAATTTGCAGCGAAAAATCTGATTTCCTTTGCACGATTCTAATTGTGATCAATCCCTCGAGTTTGGCTGCTCAGCGGCTCCCCATCGGCAGAATTGTTCTCTGGAGCCGTTTTGGTGTCGTTTTCAGGTGGGGGATTTGCTCAGCCGTTTTTCCCTGGCTTTTCCAGCTCAGCGATTCCTCTGCTCCTGTCCCCTGGGACACGCCGAGTGCTTCACGCCCGGCTCAGCTCTCAGCCAGCACAAACGCGTCCTCCCCCTTGCTGGGGTTGTTTTCTGCTGTTTACATTGGAATTTCTAATTTGTTTTTCTCAGCTTTGTGCCGTTTCTCTGGCTGCAGCTCACACTTGGTGGCTCTCAGACCAGTCTGTGTTGCACAAAACAAACTGTTTCTACTTTGAAGCGTCCCGGTGAGGTCGGATTCCCTGTGCCAGACTTGGATGTAAACAAACCACTCTGTCTGCAGTGCTATCCAGAGACTGGATAATTAAGGGAGACACTGATAATTCAGAAATTCAGAACGGCAAAAAAATAAGAATTTCTTGAGTTAAAGGTATTTGGTTTCAAATGGAATGTTGTCGTTAATTTTTAATAATTTTGATTTCTATCGATTACGTGTTTTAATTTCTCCAACCTTTTCCCAAGTTGTCCAAGCTATAGAAGCACTCTCTGACAGTTTTTGATTCTAAAATGATTTCTGTGTGGTTCATCAAGTCTCTGTGAAAACGCCATTTATTTAAAAACTCTGTAAAAACAAAGCTTCCCTCCTGTGTAGGTGTGTTAAATAAAACCTCTGGATATTAATGCTGGGATGCAAATATTCCCTGCAGGCTGAGCTTGAGTGCAGAGGAGAGGAGCTGTGGGCTCCTGGCTCTGGCTCCTGCCTTGCCAGCATCCCACAGAATTCCCTTCCAGGGAGAACACAAGGGCAAAACTGGTTTTGGGGGAGTCTCAGCCTTTCCAAAATGGGGTGAAAAATGAGAGAATCGTTCTGTCACTCGGGGCTTTGCCATGCTGCTTTGACTGGGAGAACAAGGTTGCTAAGGAAATAATTTTTTACCTTGTGAGGGATGCCAGTGTATCCCAAGGAGCTCTTTGGGGCTGCTCATTACTTTATTTGTAGCAATATTCTCATAAAGCTTTTTTTTTTGGGAAAAAAATCCTGCTCTTTGGTAAACAGAAATTTCTTATCTAGTACCATAAATGGATTTTAAAAAATAATTCAATTTATTGTTATAATAATAATTTGATTTTTGATAATTAGTTTATATTCCTGTTTTGGTAGACTGGGAACTTGTGTAAGTACTTGCAGCTTTAAAATCCAGAGTTTTAGTTGCTGTGGGGTTTTTGACATTTCCTAGGCAGTGACAGTTGTGTGCCCATATGTTCATAAGTAGTGAATAATCATTATTTACAGGGATGAGCGATTGCTCATGCTCTCAGACATTACTGCTGTCCCACTCAGGGGGATATTTGGGATAGCTCACAGTTGTTTCCTGTCCAAGTTGACATGGAATGGTCGAAATTGCATGGTTTCCTTTTTTCAGAATTCAAGTCATTTAGAGAAGTGTCCTCTCATTCTTTTCTGTTGGGTGCTGCAGAAGGAGACACAGAATTGGGTGTGATCTGTGCTGACCTCCCTGTCCCTGTCTCAGGGGCTGCATCCCTCTCTTATTTCCTAAAGTGCTTCCCTTGGCTTCCGGCCCCAGAGGGGGAAACAGAGCATTGCTGGGCATTGGTTTGGTGCAGACTGGATTTTTCCTCGTTTGGAGTCTCCTCTGGAGCCATATTCCCGTGGCCAGGAGGTGTCCTGGGGCTGCAGGGCTCCCGAGTGTTGGGGGCCCCTCCTTGGGGACATCCCAGAGATCCCTGCAGGGCACGGGCTGTAATCTCGGGATTGCCATGGAAAGGAGTCCCAGACTGCTCTGGGAAGTTGCAGTTGTTTAACAGCTGGGAAAGGGAGGAAAGTGATGGAGAAGTCCCTGAATCGCAGACTGGTTTGGGTTGGGAGGCACTCGAAGGCCATGCAGTGCCAGCCCTGCCCTGGCAGAGACCCCTCCCACTGTCCCAGGCTGCTCCCAGCCCTGGGGCATTCCAGGGATCCGGGGGCAGCCCCAGCTGCTCTGGGCACCCTGTGCCAGGGCCTGCCCACCCTCCAGGGAAGCATTTCACCCATTCCAGGCACCCGTGTGAGTTTTTAGGATGGAGCAGCCCAGTTTGATTCACTCTGCCCTGCCTCCCCTCACTGAGAAACTCGGCACTCTGCAAGGCAAGTGTGGGGCAGGTGGTTCTTGTGATTTTTTATTTTTTTTAAGAAAGGGCGTTGGAAAATATGATATGGGCAAAAGGGAAGCTGAGAACTTTCCACAAGCCCTTCCCGCTTGTGTATCTTCTCTTTCTTGTGGGTTTTTTCCAGCTTCCTTCCACTGAGTGTTGGAAACTCCTTAGGAAAACTGAGTGGAGTTGTCCTTGAGAGCCTTGGTTTGGGTGTGTTGGTTTCCACTCAATACTTGGATTTTTATGGTTTTCCCAGTGCCCTGCATTACTTGACAATTAATCCAGCGTTTTAAGGGGACACCCTGTGCAAGTGGGAACAACTCTGATTCCTCATTAGATTAAATCTTTAGCAAATCAGTAGAAAAATGCATATTATCAACTCTGCTAGTCACTGAAATGCTTGTTTTTCCAATGAGATTGGAAATGAAGCAGTGGGTTTCAGCTCTCAGGGTGGGAATTCCTGCGGTGCACATGCTGATTCCCTGCTCTGTGTGTGACTCCTTATTTCACTCCTCTTTCATCCCAGAGGATGAAATCCCAGAGTAGGGAGGGGGCAGAAAGGGAAGCAGGTCTGTAGGATTGAAAGGGTTAACTGCACGAGAAAACAAAAGCTGCTGCTGCAGTTTACACTTTTGCTCTTGGAAATCTTCTCTAAAAAAAGTGTTTGTGTGCAGAGAGGGAGGAGATGGGGCTGAGGCTTCTGACCAAATTAGCTTTTGAGCTTCCTGACACTTTTTTTCTGCAAGTGCTGTCAAGAGGTGTTACTCGCTGTGCTGGAGACTGTGCAAGATGAGTCTGCACATTTCCAGCTACACTTCTGTACTTCCAGCTTCTCAATCTCACTATTAAAGCTAAAAAGCTCTGTTTTTTTTTAAATTGCCCAATTCAAATATAATGTTAAACAAGTGAAATATTTAGCCTTTAGTACATTTTAATTGTTTTCTGTTTTAATTCTGTTCTTGGGGCAGGTAGATTGGAAGGCTGATTCCAGGTTGGCCTAGAAATAGCTTATTTTGAGTAAAAAAAGTTCTTGATAAATTCACTTTTCCATCCTACTTGTATGGAGAGCTGTGGGGTTAAAGCAGTGGAACAACCTGAAGAGGTGTAGCTTTGCTTGTCTGGTGTAATTTTAAGGAATGAAGATGGGAACAGGTAAATGAATCCTAAATCTGTCACCCAGGGGTTTGTATCCACTATGGAATTGCTCCCTGGAGTTTGATATTTAAAGTGAACTTTTCAGTGTGAAGATGGTGTTCAGCCATGGGCATCTCCAACCATGCTCAACCTAAAACTTGCAGTTATTTAAAGTTTGCTGGATTTTGTTTCTCAGATTACTTGGGGGTGGCAACAGGGGACTTAAAGCTCCAGGAAAACCCAGCCTGGTCTGTAGGGTCCAAGTGCTCTGGGTTTTGGGATAAAAGGAAGGAGGAGCAGTGTGGGGCATCTCTGCTCATGGCAGAGGGCTGGAATGAGGTGATTTCAACCCAAACCATCTGAGATTCCATGATCTTGGTGAAAAATGTGGAAAAAGCCGTTCAGTATCGATCACTGTTTGCCTTAAAGCTTAACAAAAATGACTTCAGGCTAATAGGATCAATACCTGCTGATTTATTACCATTGTTGGACTCTTCTATCGGGAAAAACCTCCCAGACAGGAAACTTGGGGAGAATATGAAATCTGTGGGGTTTGGGAATGGCAGTGAAGGGACCTTGCTCTCAGCTGGACTTGGAGCTTGGCTCTGAATGTTTGTGACAAATCTGAGTATTTCACATACCAGGATTGAAGGGATTTGAGGGGGCTTTGCCTCCTGAGGAGAAATGGAATCAAGGATTGTGGTGTCTCAGAGAGCAGTTCTGGTTTAGTGTGTCAGTGTAGCAGGATTGGAGGAATTTGGGAAAAATGGAATCAGGGATTGTGGTGTCTCAGAGAGCAGTTCTGGTTTAGTGTGTCAGTGTAGCAGGATTGGAGGAATTTGGGAAAAATGGAATTAAGGGTTGTGGTGTCTCAGAGTGCAGTTCTGGTTTAGTGTGTAAATGTATCGGGATTGGAGGAATTTGGGAAAAATGGACTCTGGGATTGTGGTGTCTTAGAGAGCAGTTCTGGTTTAGTGTGTAAATGTACTGGGATTGCAGGAATTTGGGAAAAATGGAATCAAGGACTGGGGTGTCTTAGAGAGCAGTTCTGGTTTCGTGTGTAAATGTACCAGGATTGCAGGAATTTCAGGGATTTTTCCCTCCTGAGGAGAAATGGGCTCAGGGATTGCGGTGTCTGAGAGCAGTTCTGGTTTAGAGTGTAAATGTGCTCAGGCAGCAGTGTTACACACACTAAACATTTACATCTCTCTGATGCTGGTGGTTGAAGAAATAGCCCAGTCTAAGCTGTGTTTGTTTGAAATTTTGTCTTCATACTGGAGAGAAAGGTCTGGATGTGCTTTTTAAGGAATTAATGGGTAATCACTCTTTGTCAGGGGCTCCTTTTTATTCCCATGGCAGCACGTTCTGTTTGCTGTCATCACTGGTTCCCTAATGCTCTGCTATTTTTTGTAAGACCTTTGAATTTGCCCTAGTGCAGAACAAAGTGTGAGCTTAAAGTACTGTGTGTCTTTCAAAACCTTAAGAAACAAGTGAAAACCAGACTAAAAGTTGTATTGGTAATAAATCTATCTGTAAAAACACTTCTTTGGTTTTAATAAATCCATTTAATTAGCCCAGCTTTCATATAAAAATCTTCAGGGTTCGTTTAAACAGAATTGTTTCAGGAGTTAAAGTTTAAATTTTCCTGTACGTGATGCTCAGCAGAAAGATTTGAGGTTTTTCCCCCTAATGTTAAAATTTACCTAGCTTACCTGTCTGTTTTGGAGCTCTGCTGTTTGAGGAGTGACAGCAGCACCGCTGAAAGCTGAAATCTCTGTTTGAAAGCTGTGTTCTGCTCCAAGGCTTTTTATAGTGAAATGAGTCCTAACACCTATTGTCAGCCTTGCTGGGGAACTCTGTGTGTGCTTACTACAGTGTTACAACAGCTGCGAGCCTGAATTACTCAGGGGAGTTACCCTTTAAAGGTTCTGAATTTTGGGCAGCTCAAGCCCTTCCTCCCCGCAGCTCTGTGCTGTAGCCTGTTGGTACCCAGCTCCAGGGCCAGCAGTTGAAAGCAGCCCAGCAGTGAAACCATTTTTGTGTAGTTGAATTACTCAGCACTGCCAAGCTCTCCAAGACACGTTTTAATGGTGGAGTGACAGATTTACTCAGTGTGGAGTAACTCAGGCAGAGCACAGCAGCTATTGGATTGCATGCTTGTCTTAATTCTAATAGCACTCACTTGGGAGCTTGATTGATTTAATGTTGCTTCATCTGCTGCAGGAGATTCCCAAAGCTGCTCTGATTCTGCAGGAATTGCACTATTTGCATTTCTGTAGATCTTAACATTTAAAGGGAGATGATTTATTAAATATCATTTCCATATTTTAAAAGGGTTTTCTTTCACTCCCCCGTTTTTAACCTCCCGTTCTGTAGAATTAAAGAGGAAGAACTCTTGTTCTTGAGAGAATTTCCAAGTGGGTAGCAGAGTGTGTGAGTGCCAGCCTGCCATGTGTGTGTGCCAGGCTGCAGTGCCAGGCACTGCTGGCACCTGCCCATTGCTGGTGTTGATCCTGGCCCCTTGGGAGTGTTACCCTGCAGAGCCAAAGGGAGGAGCAGAGAGCAGCAAACCCTCCGTGTGTGTGTGTGTGTGTGTGTGTGTGTGTGTGTGTGTGTGTGTGTTTTTTCCTCTTCAAACAAGTGCACTTGGGTGTGGAGCTGGGGGACAACCTGCAGCCCCTGGAACTGCCAAAGGCAGGTCCTGTGGATCTCTGACAGAGCTGAGCTTGGGTTTCCAAGTGGTACTCTGAGAAACTTTGGAGAAGAACAGTAAAAGCAGAATGAAAGCTTCCCTCCTGGCTCCACCAGCAGTTCATCTGCTGGGAGGTTGGGTGGTTTGTACTGGAGTTGGAGAACTTGGCCCTTCACTTTTCCCAAGGGTTGTGTGGATGGGGGATCCTGTCCTGGTGAGCAGTGTCACTCCCCTGGGCCACAGAAGGCAGCCTAGCCTTGGTGTCTTAGCCTGAGACAGTTTTTAGTGGTTGAAATTTTGAGGTGGAAAGTCTGTCACTCCCCTGGGCCACAGAAGGTAGCCTAGCCTCGTGTCTTAGTTTTTATTGAACCACTCATTTTTTAGTGGTTTACATTTTAAGGTGAAAAGTCTGTCAAGAGGGAAGTTAGAGCTTAGCTCTGACTTGCAACAGTAGATGGTTGTCACTGAGTTAAGTAATAAATTAATAAAACTATATGGGGAAAAAAAGATCTTTGAACTGCTGCATTTACTGTGATCTCTATTTCACCTGAAGTGACTCTGTGGAATTTGTGACTTTTGTCCCATAAGAATAAAATGAAGTGATACCTGTCTGGGTAGTCCTTGCTTTTCAGGTGTTATTCTCTGAGAACTCTTCTTCCTGCTGCTCTTAACTTGCTAACTTCTAAAATCAGGCCAGTTAGGACTGCTGGGTAGACAGGAATGCTGAAATTTGCTATTCTGTTGCCTTTCTGATCTTGCATACCTTTTCTTTCTGACAGGTTTGGGTGGGTTTGGCTTTCCCCAGCCTTAATTTTCTGTGGAGGTTATTTTGTGAGGTCTGAATGCTTGTCTTTTTCCCAGTCTGGTGGAAGGTGTGGGCTGTGTCTGAACAAAGGATTTTCTTCATCTGTTTGTAGTTCACTCACTGCAGTTTTAAGGTTCCCATCAGTTAGGAACCCTAAAAGCTGGAGAACACATCCTGGGACCAAGCATCCTGCTGGCCTCAAAAACCCAGCAAAGCCTCCACTCTGTTCTCCTGCAGGAAAACAGTGGGAGAAGAGGCTGCCTGTCTTTATCTGCACTTTGTACACCAATACCTGAATCACCTCTCCCATTTTCCCCTTGCAGGAACATCATTTGCAACGGGCCATCTCAGCACAGCAAGTTTTCAGAGAAAAGAAGGAGAGCATGGTTATCCCAGTCCCTGAAGCAGAGAGCAATGTCAACTACTACAATCGTTTGTACAAAGGAGAGTTCAAGCAACCAAAGCAGTTCATTCACATCCAACGTGAGTTAAACCCTGGGATTGCTGGGCTTGTGGTGTCTGCTCAGCCCCTCCTTAATTCTCCTGAGTTACCTTTCTCTTGAGGTCAGTGGGCAGGACGTGGGAGGACTCAGAAATGCATTCAGAGATGTGAATTCCAGTGTCTTCTCTAGTTCTGGAGGGATTGACAGTTGCTGGTTTGCTGCTGGGTTTGTTGCTGGCTCTGTGCTGATGCTCAGCACCTGCTGAGCCTCATCCTGGCTCTTGGGCTTCCAATATTCTTGATCCAGCCTCACTTCAGGTGTTTTTTTTTCCTTCCTGGTGTTAAGAAGGAATAACTGAAGGTGCCTGGCTGCCTCCTTGCTTGCCCTGGTGTAGGGAGCAGGAGAGAGGTTGTCTTGCTCACCTGTTAACTGCAAAGCTCTCTCTGAGTGCACATCCCTAAACCAGGAGAGTTTTAGTGATGGAATCACCCTTTGTCCTGCTGCTCTTGAGGGAGTTCTGGCAGGGCAGCTGTGCTGCCACTTCAGCCTGGTCTGGGTAACAATCACTTCTCTCTGAGTTTGGCTAAAACTGAAGAATTCCATTTCAGCAGGGAACTCTGAGTTTATTTTGTAGATAAAATATTCTGCATGAGCTTACAAGATCTCATTAATCTAAACTTGTGGGCTGTGGATTAATTTCCCCACTTCTTTTGGTTGATGTTCTGCTGACAAGTGGCACTTTTACAGTTCAGCTGTTCCTTGGCACACAATTCCTGTTTGTCCTTTGCAGGATGTGGTTCACAGGGTTATTTGGTCACTTGGATTCCTCCCAGGAGTTTTACCCTTGTAGCAAAAGCTTTGGTTCAGTTATTGCATCATTTCTCACCAGCGTGGTGAAGTGTCCAATTTTTTCCATTTTATTTACAAAACAGGAGATTTTTGGAAATAATGTGCTCAGGGTCCTCTGTGATGCAATGGAGACCATAGAGGTGATGGGGGAAAATCAACTGAAAGGAATTGTTTCTCTCCTTAATAAAAGAAACAAACTTGAAAACAAGGCAGGCTGAATGAACTGAAACCAAGCTGCTGATGGATTATTGTATTTTATTCTGTTCTTTGTTGGGCACGGCCAGAAACACTGTGAATACTGTTAATAAACATGTCTAAAAATGTTAAATACATTATGCCAAAATTTTCTTTGTCTTGTTGAGACTCACAGTCTTTCTGGACAGAATTACAGAAGGTATTTGAGCTGAAGATAAATATCAGATATTGCTCCAAGATAATTTTTCCCACGTATTCTGGATGGAGTAGGTGTGATACAAAGCAGCTTTATGCTACATAAACTGTTTAGAAATTCAGTTTTGAGAAGCACAGATAGCAGCAATGCCCACTTTGGCCAGGGAAGTTAGGGAAACTGATGGAAAATGCCAGGAGGACACACAGGATAATCCAGACTTACTGCTGGGTATTTCTGGCAAATTATGTTTTGCTGGGATTCTCATAGCCTAAGATTCTAGGTTTTTTTACATTCTTGTTTTAGGTCAGTGGTTCCAAGCAGAGAAAAGTTAATATCTTTGTAAAGCCTGGAATTTGTGGATAAGCAAGTTCTGGGTATTAGTCAGCCTCAGTGGCACCAGCACAGGTGATGTGGAGCTGAATGTGAAGAAAAACCTTGAGCTGCTCTAATTATTCCACTATGCTTCATAATTTTTCAAGAACATTTGTAGTATTAATACTGTGGAAATGCATTTTAAGTTGCTGATAATCAGCAAAGAGATCAAGTTGGTGAATTTGGGCCTAAATGAGAGCTCAGGGGATGGAGGACAAGTGTCCCCTCACAAAAACAATGTAACAATGGTCATTAAGTGGGGAGTGAACTCCAGTCATCCTTGACAGGAACTTTTTGGCAGCAAGTTTCTTTGATTTTTTGGGTTGGGTGACTCTCTGTATTTGTCAGTTTGCTGCCTTGGCTCTGGCCTGGTGGCTGCTGCTGGCACAGAGGGTGCAGGGCTGTGGTTTGCTGGGCAGGGAAGGCACTGGGAGCTCTGGTTTCAGTGGGAGCTCGTGCCTGTGGCAGCTTCAGTGAGTGTGGAACCACAGCCTTAATTTAGTTAGCTGAATGAAATGAGCTCAGTTCATGGAGTTCAACCCAGTTGAGTGTAACTTCACTGAGAAACAAATTGCATTTGTGTGAGGTGGTGTAAACTCAGTTCCTAGGGGAGCTCGAGTCAACAAAAAAGCAAATCCCTCTGGCAGGTGTTGCTGGGAGTGGGTGGAGTGGCAGAGGGTGGGAACTGGGATGTTGTGTTTGCAACAGCAGAGAGCAATCCTGAGCATTCCTGGAGAACTTCCCAGGTGGGATCACTGGGGTGTTGTGTCTGCAGCAGCAAACCAGAGAGTCCTGAGTGTTCCTGGAGAACTTCCCAGGTGGGATCACTGGGGTGTTGTGTCTGCAGCAGCAAACCAGAGAGTCCTGAGCATTCCTGGAGAACTTCCCAGGTGGGATCACTGGGGTGTTGTGTCTGCAGCAGCAAACCAGAGAGTCCTGAGCATTCCTGGAGAACTTCCCAGGTGGGATCACTGGGGTGTTGTGTCTGTAGCAGCAAACCAGAGAGTCCTGAGCGTTCCTGGAGAACTTCCCAGGTGGGATCACTGGGGTGTTGTGTCTGCAGCAGCAAACCAGAGAGTCCTGAGCGTTCCTGGAGAACTTCCCAGGTGGGATCACTGGGTCTGACAGTGCCCTGTAGAAATGCTGATGTTCTGGAGGATAAGGAGAGATTCCTCCCAAGTCAGGAGAATGGCCCAGGATTTAGCAGGAGGTGTCCATGTGGCCTGGAACCCAGGGCTGGTTCTCCAGCAGCTCCCCCAGCTGCCATGGCAGGAGCTGGGAGTGATGGATGGATCCATCCATGGCACATAAACACCTGAGTCTTGTGATGGCTTTAAAAGCCAGGGAGCTGCCATGCTGCAGGCCAGCTCCAGGGTGACAAATGGCTTTTTCTGGAACCATTTCAGATCACTCAGTGCTTGGGGAAAGTAGAAAACTGGTTATTAAGGACAGTGGTAAATGAACCTGGGGAGGAGGACACTTCATGGGTGTCCCAGTGCTGGGACAAGCCAGCTTGGGGTTGATCAGCTCCACAGAAGAAGGGGAGCCTTGCATTTCCTGGGGCCCTCACACCTCCCCAGGCTGCAGTGAGTTTGTGCCCATGCTGTGTGCACTGGAGCAGGGGGTGCTTCCATCCCTTCAGGAGCATTAACCTGCACCCTCATGTAAACCCCTCTCTTTGACAGGGAACCTCTCTGATAAATCCAGCTCATGACAAATAGAGCATTGCTGAAGACAGAAAAGCATGAGAAGTGGGCTGTGTGACAAGGGCTGCTGCTGTTCTCACAGGAATCATGGGGGTTTGTTTAAGAAAATGAGCCTGGCTTTGTTTGATGTGTGGTGATCCTGGCAAGTACCTGTTGGATGCCTTTTATCTTATCATTTTGAATATTTATCAACTAGTGAGCACAGAAAGGGAGGGAGCCCCTGCTTCCAGCTGAGGTGCACCAGGAGGCTCGAGGTGCTGGGAGTCACCTGCCTTCCCTCCTGGAGACCCACTGGGTGATTGGTGTTTTAAGATACTTTTGGATAGAAATATTGGGCGTTTTCTTAAATTTTTGCTTGTCTTGGTGTCTCCTGGTTGCCTCTCACTCGATCCTGATTGTATTCTGGAATGGTTGAAGACCTTTTAGTGACTCTTCCCATTGTGGAAATGAAAGGAGGTTTACTGGCACTGCTCACCATTTCCAGCTGAACATCATCACAGATCCTCCTGCTCGCTGATATTCTGGCTTGGAAAAACTGGCTGGAAACATTTTGTCCACAGGGAATTATTGAATTATCTACTGACAGGCAATAGGTTGACATCTTTTTGATGTGAGACCAGCATCTGCCTGAGGGCAAACAAGCTTTTTGTGGACTTCAGTGGTTTTCAATCCACATGTGAGCAGTGATCAGCTGCAGAGGCTGATCTGCTGTTGAAAGCTGCAGTTTAAGTCTCATACACAGTTAATTGTTGGGAGCTCTTGGTCACATGCCCAGTGCCAGTGTCTTAAATAAACTTGCCATGCAACTTGTGTTACTGAATTAATATTGCCAGCAGTTCTTGACACATGGTTACAGCCTGTTATTAAAGTCTCCTCAAATAAATTGTTACAGTGTGTGACGGGTCAGAGAACTCTTCTTGTCACAGTTGGGACACTTGGGCAGTGTCTCCTCTGAGAGCTACTAGCTTGAGCTGAAGATGCTGAGGAGCTGCTTTTGAGCCCTTCCCAGCTGCATCTGGCTGAGTTTCTGTGCCTGAATAAAGAAAGGAATACACACTGCTAGTGGTTTAGCTCATGTATTGCCCTGGATCACAGAGAGAGTGGGCTTGGGCAAGGCTGAGATGTGGAAGGACACTGCTGAGCGCCTGCCTGTGGGAGGGAGAATACTGGGATTTGTTTAAAAGGCTTTTTTTTTTTTGAGGTTTTCTGTTGCTTCTGGTTTCCCAAGGTTTTGTTTTAAGGTGCTCTCAAAGCACACAGGGCAGCTCGGTAGCAGAGGTTTTTAAATTAGCACTTGGCATAGCCACAAGTTAAGAGCATGGAGATAAGATAGTGCTGTTTGTCTATTAAGAATAGAATCTATTTCATTAGGCTTATTAACTGCTGCTATTCCAGTGCTGATTGAATTACTGGGAGTGTTGCACCTGGTGTGTCACTCCTTCAGGGTTTTATTAGGTGTACACTTAATGCTTCTCTTAACAGCTCTTACTGTCATCTGCAATTTACTCATATTTGTAGTAAAATTTTATTTCTGCTGCGTTACCTGAATGAGAACTTCATTCTGCTTTTAGTAGGGCCGGGAACTTTGTCAAGTATGGAAACTAATTAGCACAATTAGTAATAAAGACGTGAGCTTTGCTGAGAAGTTGAGAATTGACTCTTCGGGGAGCCTGAGGGAATTGTCAGGCTCTGCATCCTCAGCTGAGGTGGTTTTGGAGCAGTAACAGTTCCAATAGGATTGGGCTGGATTTCTACAGTTACATTAAACAAGGAGTTAGTCTGTGAAATATTTTAACACTTTAGGTTTGGTGTACTGCTTAAAAACAGGCAGCAGAAATTATATTGGCACTACAGTGTAAATGCTTTTTCTTCAAGATTGAAAATGGTCTTAGTTTTTATTATTTTACCATGGTATCCTGGGGGAGCTGTGTTATAGCAGTGCTATCAAGCATCTTTGCTCTTGTTTTGCAAAGGTACATTAAATTTTCTGTGCCTGTCACCCCTTCCAGTCACTTCAAATGAAACTTCTTGGATTTCTTTCTTATTGGAAGTTAGAGACAAGCAACTTCTACCTGCATTGTGTTACAGGGGGAAAACTTCCTAGCATGAACAAAGTGTCCTGGCAGAGAAGTGCTGGTGTGGAATTTTCTCAGTCATTTTTGGTTTCTGACCACAGATGTGTGTGCAGAGTGTGTTACTTACCCAGCATTTCAATTTCTTGTGTTGCAGCCTTTAATCTGGACAATGAACAGCCAGATTATGACATGGACTCTGAGGATGAGACCCTCCTGAACAGGCTGAACAGGAAGATGGAAATCAAGCCCCTGCAGTTTGAAATAATGGTTGACAGACTCGAAAAAGCCAGTTCTAGCCAGGTATGGTGTGTAGAAATCACTGAGAGGTTTTGCTTTCCTGGGGGGGTTAGTTCTGGGTTTATTTCCTGCTAACACAAGTGTGTCTGTGTGAGTCTGCAGTTTCACAGAAATCACATTGCTGTCTCTGTGTCAATATTGGTAACTTCAGATAAAACAGGTGGGGAAGGAAAGGAACTTTTGGGGTTGCAGGGATTGATTTTAAATTATCATTCCTGATCACAGTGTGTTAGAGGCACACAGCTTGTTTTACCACTGTTGGTGATCAGGAGGTGTAGAAATGGCTATAAACATAATGAGAAACCAAATTTTGTTACACTTGTTTCTGCTGGATTAGGTTATTTTTTGAGGGTTAGAAGCACAGACAGTGAATTAACCTTGTAGCAGTGTTTAATCAGATCCTGAGGGCTTCCAGTGGCTGGGGAAGGGTCTTACAGCCCAAAACATTTACAGCAAAGCTGCTCCTGAGGGCTCAGTTTGTGCAAGTCAAGTTGGAAACAGGTGGGATTATATCCCTGTGAGAGGAGCCTTTGGGGGAGTGAAAAATCCATTCTGGGATCCTGGGCTCTGCCTCACTTCTTTAACCTGATTTAGTTTAGTGCTGTCTGTTAAAAGGCCAAAATATTGCATTTTTCTCCATCAATGAGCAACTTCAGAAAGGCAGACATTTCTTACTCTGCTAAGAAAATGGGAATGAAGGGAAAAATAGGGAATACGTTTGATGATACCTTACCTGTTGAACACATACTTGGATTTGTTGGAGCTTTGATAAAGACACCCCAGTTTTGGATTTCAGTTCAGGCCATTCATATTCTCATATTCATCCTTCTGGGAGTTATGAAGTTAAATTCAAGATTTGAAGATGCTTTTCAGAAATAAAATGTTAAAACCATAGAGGTTTTTTTTCTGTAGAGACAAGTGACTCTTGCAGGTGTTTGGAGCTTAGGGAGGCAAGTGGCTGGTGGGGTTTGAGTGCTGCCTCCCAATTCCCAGCTCCCACGCCTGCCTTACCCCTGGAATATTGAAGGATGTTACTGGGAATGCCTTTCCTGCCCAGGAGGGGTTCAGGCTCTCCTCCTGGGCATCCAGATTTAAGCAGGGAGCTCAAGGACTCTGCATCAACCAAACACAGGGCTCAGCTTCACTTGCCCAGCTGTGCACTCGAGGCAGAGCTGATTTATTTTTTTAAGAAATATATTAATGGAAAAAAGGGAGCAAAAGACCAAACTGAAATGATTTCTAAGCAATGCTTTTTCCTTTCTTTTTCAAAACAGTTCAGTGCTTTTGTAATTCTGCCATAGATTGCAAGGGTTTTATTCTGCTTTGGCTGGAATTAACACTTGCAGAGTAGCCATGGTTACACTGAGGATTTCCTTAATTTTCCAAAATGTGTTGTTTCCTTTTTTTGCTTCTCCTAACGTAGGGACAAGATTTAAGTTTGACATGTTGTAGAAGTGCAAATTAAGTTGTTCAGCTGATATTTTTCTAATTATGGGGCAGAGGAAGTGCTGCCTTCTTTTTAAGTAACACTAGAAGTACTATTTCCTTTTTATTTAATAAATGGGTTGAAGATGATATGAGCCTGTTAAACTAATATACTATTTAGTGATACTTTTTGCATTTATTTAGTCCGATTTCCATGTAAAAAGCAGAACATAGATTTAATTTTTATCTTAAAATGACCTGTGTAGAACTAGCAGCTACTGAAATAAGTTAGCAAACAAGTGACCAGCTTTGTGTCTCCAGGCTGGAATATTCAGGGATGGGCATTGTCCTGGTCTATCACAAAGTAAACATTTTGGAGGGGGAAATAATTCAGAAGTAAATTCACTTCTAGGGGAATCAACATTCAACTGCAAAGAATGACACATTAATCAAGCTTAACCAATAAGAAACTTTTTTTTTTCTAGGGAAAAAAGAGTCAGATTAAAGTGATTCCCAAATCACAACCTGCAGACTGTAGTAAGTTCTTTCTAGCCTGTGCTTGTAGATGTTTCAAAGTGTTTCCAGATTTCCTGAGAGCTTGCTGGAGTTCTAGACCATTGGGTGAAGGAGATACTCTGCTGGTTCAGAAAAACGAGCAACTCTCTCTTGGGAACAACAACCGGTGGCTTTGAATTAATTCCCTCAGTATTTTTTCATCCCTTCACCCTGGCGCTGGAAAATAACGCAGTTTATCCCAGAAGTGCCTCAGTGGTGGGAGTGTGGTGACTTTAACCTGTGCCAACTGAGCTGTGCCCTGTTCCCTGCAGCTTGTCACCCTTCAGGAGGCCAAGCTGCTGCTCAACGAGGACGATTACCTGATCAAGGCTGTCTATGACTACTGGGTGAGGAAGCGCAAGAACTGCCGGGGGCCCTCGCTCATCCCCCAGATCAAGCAGGAGAAGAGGGATGGCTCCACCAACAACGACCCCTACGTGGCCTTCCGCAGGAGGACGGAGAAGATGCAGACCAGAAAGGTGACTGGGCACTCTCTGCTGCTGGCACCTGGACATCCCTGCCCTGGGAGTGTCAGCAGAAGGGATCTGCAACCCCCAGAGCATCCTGTCCGGGAAGGAGAGAGACAGAGGAGCCCTTTGGCTTTATTCAGTAAAGGGAGAGGCATTGCCCTTGGAGCATGCAGCTCCTTTTTATCCTAAATAATAATAATACCCTCATTTTTATCCTAAATAATAATATTAATAATTTCCTCTTTTTTATCCCAGTTTCCCAGCCCCATTTCCCTCTCTCTTTCCCCACTGGCTGAGGAAGTTCAAGTAGTAAGGTTAGGAAATACCAGGAAAATGAATCTGCAACCCCCAGAGGATCCTGTCCAGGAAGGAGAGAGACAGAGGAGCCCTTTGGCTTTATTCAATAAAGGGAGAGGCATTGCCCTGGGGGATCTCCAAATTTTGGAGCATGCAGCTTCTTTTTATCCTAAATAATAATAATAATTTACAATAATAGTTAATAAAAATAATTTCCTCTTTTTTATCCCAGTTTCCCAGCCCCATTTCCCTCTCTCTTTCCCCACTGGCTGAGGAAGTTCAAGTAGTAAGGTTAGGAAATACCAGGAAAATGAATCTGCAACCCCCAGAGGATCCTGTCCAGGAAGGAGAGAGACAGAGGAGCCCTTTGGCTGTATTCAGTAAAGGGAGAGGCATTGCCCTGGGGCATCTCCAGTTTTTGGAGCATGCAGCCTCCTTTTTATCCTTAATAATAATAATAATAACAATAATCTCCTTTTATACTAATTACTATTATTAATATAATATTTTTATCAATAATTATATTATTATTACTGTTGTTAATATTGATATTTCCTTTTTTTCATCCCCATTTCCCTCTCTCCCCATGGCTGAGGCTCTGCTGAGGCTCACACTGCCCAGAACCCCTGATACCTGAGATTCCCCTCTCATGTACAACCCTCCCTTTCATTTTTAATTCTTAGGGAATTCCTGGTTCCTCCCCATTGATTCTTTCATCTCTCAATCTCCAATTTCATTTCCCAGCAAACCCACAGTTTGTTTGTAAAGGCAAATCTCTCTTTTTTTTCCCTTCATCAATCAGTGGATTCCTTCCCATCGTTTCCTTTTCTCTCTCAGTGCTGGTTTGTAAACAAATCCCTCATTCCTCTCAGAAATAATACTTTGGATCCCTGTCCAGCCTCTTGCAGGGGACAGTTTCCTGTCCATCCCTTTTTTGAGGTGAACCTCAGAGCAATGCCTGCCACACAGAGAGCCTGCCTGGTTGGAGGCTTCCCTTTCTATGGGGGAACAACTTCCCAATTTTTGCTTTTGTAGCATGGAATGGTCTGAGCCAGGAAATCTGTGCTCACCCAGCAGTTTGCTTTGTGCTCAGCCTGTGTGTGGAATCCAGGTGGGGAAAGTGGTGTAGGCTTGAATTCCTTCTTCTCACCAACTTCCACTGGGTTCAGCTGGAATCTGGGCAAAACATGGGGGGCAGTGGCTGCCAGGTCCTCTTCAGTTTACTCCTCCAACTGGCTTGGTTTGCTTCTTGTGGCTTTGTTTGCCAAGCAGGATCTGCTTTAGGAGAAGCTGCTTTGGAGTGTCCTCCTGAGCCTCGTTTGCAGCAGCATTATATAACTTTATTTGTGTACTTTGTGCCTCGTGGCTTTTGCTGTTGACTAAAAATTTGTTTCATCTCTCCACAGAACCGAAAGAACGATGAGGCATCTTATGAGAAGATGTTGAAATTAAGGAGGGAGTTTAGCAGAGCCATAACCATTTTGGAGATGATTAAGAGGAGAGAGAAAACCAAACGGGAGCTGCTGCATTTAACGTTGGAAGTTGTGGAGAAAAGGTAAATTCCAGATTATAAAAACTGAGTTTTTTGATTTTCATCAAATGGCTTTGAAATCATCTCTCATCATTAGTTTATTATAGCACCATGAATTTCAGAAACTAAAAGAAAAGGGCTTTGTGTAATCAATTGGAAGACACTGGACTGTGTCTTTCAGGCATTTCCCAGTGGAAATGCAGCCCTGTGGTTTTAATCCTGGTTTTCTCAGGTACCATTTGGGTGATTATGGAGGTGAAATCCTCAATGAAGTGAAGCTGAACAGACCCGAAAAAGAGATGGGCACAACTCCATCATCTCTCCACAACGGGAACCACCACAAAGTTCAGGAATGTAAAGTTAAGGTAAGATAGTTTTTTTTCTTCCCCCTGTTTCCTGAGCTCATCATTCCTTTGGGATCATCATCCCTTGGGCTATACTTGGAATTGAGCCCTGTCTCTGGAGAAGGAACCTGAACTCTCCGGAGTTAAAATGCCTGGGGGTGAGGCTGAGTGGAAGAGCTCTGGAAATTTGTATTTAGCACCTGCGACATCTAGTGGTCCCAGAATTCCATACAAACCCTGCTTCGCCCGGAATTTGGGCATTCCTCTTGTTTCTCCTCTGCTTCCCAAGCCGAGCTCCGTTACTGGAGTTAATTCCAGTCAGGCTGTTATTGATGAGTGTTAATTCAGGGTAAATTTAAACCCTTTTTAAAACTGCACTGGTGCCTCTCCTCCAAATGGAGAATTTTGCAAGTGAAATAATCTGTTCAAATGGGAGCTTTGAAGTTTAATAACATTTGTGTTCAAGTGGACAGTTCAATATCGGTGGAATTGCTCACTACAGAGGGTTTATGTGAGAAAAATCTTAAATAGCCAACCCAAATACCATCACATCTGTTCAAAAGTGTCAGCTCTGTGAGAAAGGGGAAACAAATTAAATTGTTTCTTTTGAACATGTCCGGGCAGTTCAGAAAATTGAAAGTGCCAGAGAAAAAATGAGATCTCAGAAAATAATTGGAAGAGGAATTTCAGTGACATTATACTGAGTGTGATGCAGAGTGAGGAGCCTCTCAGGCAGCCCCATGGCTTGAGGACTCTCTGATTATTAATAAACACCTGTAAAAACAACCAGGGGACGAGTTCAGGGGGTTTCACACGTTCAGGACATTTTACCTGGTGTGTCTCAAATACCTGCAGAGCCTTTGGAGGACAAGCAGTGCTGTCTTGAAGTAATGCAGTTTTCTCATGCTTTAGTTTCTAGACCCTTCTGTCTGTTCTTCCCCAGCAGCATCCTCACCACTCCTCTCTGAAGGAGGAGGTGGCCGACGTGGTCCGTCAGAAGAAGAAGTACCTGAAGAAGCCCAAGCTGGAGTGTGTGGTGACCCCTCAGCCCCTGGCTGAGCCCTTGCCTGTGCTCAGCAAGAGTGATATCAAACAGTACGACTTCCACAGCTCTGATGAGGAGGAGTTCCCACAGGTGAGCACCAAACTCTCCCTGGACACCAGGCAGGAATTCCAGCGAGCTGGCATTTGGCCAGTCTGCCTTGTCCCGGCTGAATATATTAAAATCTCCTTGTATAAACCGAGTTCTCCTTCCTAGCTGTGATAAACACAGCAGTTCACGTTCTATAAACACAAACTTTGTAATAAATCCAATCACTCAGATGTGGCAGTTGGGAGAATGATGATGTTTTCTGGTCTAGGTACCCTCACCGGTGTCAGAAGCAGAAGAAGAAAACGATCCTGATGGACCTTGTGCTTTCAGGAGAAGAGCAGGATGCCAGTATTATGCTGTAAGAACATGCCCTGTTATGCTGTGCTGTTGGGTTTAGTGGTGGTTTTGTTTAAATTTGGGTTGGCACAGTGCTAATGTTGGAGTTCTGTTCCCACTCTCACCTCCAAAGCTTTGCTGTTTTGGTGAGTCCAAAGACAATTGCAGGAACACCTCCTTTTCTGCTCTGAAGGATCCAAGCTGAACTTCCCACTTGCTTAGAATTCATTCTCCTTTCTTTTTCCCCTTAGTCTGTGAGTTAATTCCTTTGTGAAGAGATGTTGAGATGATTAAAAGTTGTATTTTCGTTTTCTCCAACTTTTCCATCGCTGTCAGAAGCAGAGTATTTAACATCCTAAACATTAAGAGTTTATTTTTTAGCTACTGAAGCTATTATTGGTTAACTCACCATCAACCACATTCTCCATCCTGGTGCAAATCAAAGCCCTTTTGGAGTATAAAATTGCCTTTTCTTTGTTCACAGCCTCGTTTGGACCAAACGAATTCTTTGTCCGAAAGCCCCGAGTTGGCCGAGTTGGACAAACTGAGGTTCAGGCATTGCCTTACAACCCTTACAATCCCCAGGAGATGTATAGGATTTGCAAGGAGGAGGATTGGCAGGGGTGGAAGGTACAGTTGGGTTCTTTTTAATTCTTCATTCCCCCTTGAAAGGATGCAAGTGTTAAAAAGAGATCAATGATTTTCCTCCTCCTCTTTAACCAGGGTTATTATGGACCGAATATCCACAGAACATGATCCTGTCCTGAGGCAGATTGACCCGGAAATGCTCAACAGTTTTTCAAGCTCTTCCCAGACTTTAGACTTTTCTTCTAATTTTTCACGGACCAATGCTTCCAATAAACCTTGTGAAAACAGACTGTCCCTTCCTGAAATCCTAAGCAATATCAGAGCGTGTCGACTGCAGTGTTTCCAGCCCAGGCTACTCAATCTCCAGGACAGTGATAGTGAAGAATGTACCTCAAGGAAAGCAGGGCAGACTGTGAATAATAAAAGAGTCTCTGCAGCATCTGTAGCTTTATTGAACACCAGCAAGAATGGCATATCAGGTAGGCAAGGATTTGGCTTTTTTTGGGGATTTAAAATACTGAATTTTGGGGGTTGGGCTGATGAGATCTTCAGCACTCGTGAGGATCTAACCACATTTACAACCTGACTGTTTTATGTTTCTTAAAACACACAGAAACTTCCCACAAATGCTTCTTCCTCCTGCTTTGCTTCCAGTGGAATTTGAAGTGCCGAATTCAAACATTATTCAAAGCAGGGATTCTGCTCATAGGAAGAATTGTTTAGGTCTAATTGAGTCTTAATGGCACTAATTGGTCTACCCTTGTTTAAGGGTAGAAGGATGCTCCTTAGGAATGCAAAACAAATCTGGTGGTTTCTTGGGGAGGGTGGGTGTGGCTCCTTTTTGTTGGCAGTTTTCGTTTTTGACTCAGACAAATGGAGGAAGTTCCCAAGTGCTCTGAGCAGGCACGAAAGCTCTGAAAATGGTAACAGTGTTCACAGTGGAAGCATCCAGTGATGGAAAAAATTGCTTTAAGCTTAAATTGAGCTGTGTTTGCCTCACCTGCTTCAGGAGCTGGAGTTGTAGTGGCCCAAGTTTTAACACTGTCACTTCTTTATAATTAGGAAAGAATCATAATCATTTAATACTTCAAAAATCTGACAATCTTGAGATACAACAAGTGATATCTCCTACAGCAGCAAGCAGCTGAGCATATCCCTGCTCTATCCTGTATTGTAAACCAGATGATTAATTATTATTTATTTGATTGCTGTGGTTGTGGAATGTTCCATCTCTCTCAAAGCTGCAGGAATTGGCATTTATCCTCCAATAATGTATCTCTAGAATTCCAGGCTACTTTTCAATTGTTCTGAAAGAGGCACAGAATATTTATTCCAGCCCAGTCCTTCCTCAGGGTGGTCACTGTAACCTTCAGATTGTTCTCTGCCGTGAAAAGATTGGCACAGGAACGTTTTCCTGCTGCATAAAAACCCAGAGATAATGCACTAGATATTTGATATCATTATTTTTTGAAAGAGCTTGCAAGCTTGAGGAATCCCAGCTGGGGCAGAAAGGGGCAGTTCAGTGTGATGGGATTATTGATAAACACCAAGAGCTGGTAAAGAAATGAATAATGACTAAATGAAAAATGAATAAAACCAAACCTGATGGGTCGAAGGCACTTTTTGGAGGAATAGTAATAAACTTGTGGTTTAATTTTAGAAGTCATCTGAGGAATACATTTAAATGAAATGGAAATCCCTCAGTAGTTGAAGTACATTATGCATGGAATTTATGGCTGGGGAGGACCTTTTTTGTCACAGATTTAAATTACAAACCAGATCCTGCAGTTCTGGAACAGGATCAGACACAACAGACAACAGAATTCTTCCCCAAAAAACTGAAGCAGCAAGAGGCACTGGATTTTCTCACTAGCAAACAAAATAAAATACCCAGGGAATAAATTTTAACAGGGCTGGTCAGAGTCTGGTTGTGCATTAAATGAGCACAGGCACTGTCACTGCATTTATTGAAGTCATTCTCTTTGGGAAGTAATTGTTGAAATCAGTTCAGTTTACAGCTGACTTGATATTCCCTCCAGAGGAAGCAGTGGCAGTACTTAAAATGATTATTTTTATTTTTTAGTGTTTTATTTTTGAGATAACTGGGGAGTTCCTTTCATTTTTGGCACACAAGAATATTTAAAATTACCTCTGTGTTATATTTTCCCCATATTAATAAAGCAACTCTGATACTTCCTCAAATGCATTGTCCAGACAGATTTTTTTTTATTATTATTATTTTTTTAAAGTCTGTGACTAGACTTTTCTTCCAAATACTTGTTGAGTGCATGAATCAAGAAGCAATTTTGGGAGCTCTCTTGCTCCTGCTGTAAGCTCTGCAAATGGGAAGAGCCTGTCCCTAGGGAGAGGACAGCTGCTCATGATGCTCTTCCCAGCTGAAGGGGTTTGATTGTGGAACAAACTTTTATTTTTTACAGGTTTTTCTTTTCCTCAGCCTTAAATACCACGTAGGAGTAATTAAAGCAATGCCACTTTTGGGGCAAGCTGATTTTTGGTTAAAGCCAAAGGTCCTGAGAGAAGTGCCATGATCCAAACCTTCCAAGGAGGGAGGAGCCTGGAAGGGAAGGCTGAAGTGATTTTTTGGTTTTTTTCCCTGTTGTGGTGTAGTGTTTTTAGCCCTGATAAAATAAAAATCCCCTGGGGCTGCAGAGCTCTTAACCCTGACCTCAGAGGCTGCCTTGGGATATGGTCAAAGTTTGCTCTTTTTTTCTCCAGGTGTTTAATTTGGCAGAAGTAAAATGATATTTAATGTGCTAATGAACATCTGCTGGTTTATAACAAGGTGAACAGCTGAGCCCAGCCTGGCCATTGGATAAATACCTGAAATGCAGACCCATAAAGGCAGAGTAAGGGAATATTGAATTCTGGATTCCCTTCCCTCTGTCCTGTTAAAAATAGAATATTCCATGACTTTGTGGTCTGTGACAAACTGGGAAGGAAAGGAGATTGAAAACATGAAATCTCACCTTGTTCTTAAACAGCTTTCTATAAAACAAAACACATTTTCTGGGATTGGTTACCTCAGAACTCAAAAATAGAAATATGTGTAATATTCCATAAGAGGGCTGTTCTTGGCCCTGGTGCCTTGAGCAATGCCATGTGTTTTGGGAGGGAATGGAGCAGGTTGAGCTGATTTCACTTGGAATTAAATCCTGGGTAAGAATCTGCAAGAGGAACAAAGTAAAGCTAAAATCAAATTCAGCTTAGATTGGCGATTATAATATTGCTAAAGTTTAAGGGGAGTCATTTTTAAGTAATTGGACTTTTAAGTGCTCTCCTGACGTGGTTGATAACTTAGCAATAAAGAAGTTTCAGTTCTAATTTCCAAGCAGTGCTAATTCTGCTGTTTTTTCCCAATGGAATTTCAGGAGAATCCTGAGCACTAAAAGTGGAAGAGCCAAAGCCTGCAGGATGATAACTGTGTTTTAATGTTAGCTCAGTGTCCCTTGAGGGCAGGAGATTCCCGAGAATCCAGGTTCAGACCTGGAAAAGCAGAGTTGAGGATCAAGTGTTGAAATGTGTTTGTTCCTGGCACTCTTGGAAAGGGGAATTCCCTCTTTACTGGCTGCCCAGAGAACTCAGTTCTTGGGCTAACTGCACACAGCTCAGCTTTTAGCATGAAACCCCTGTCAGTGTTTTCAGTTTACCAAGTGTGCAAATTCTTCAAGGGGGGAGAATATTAAACCCAGCTTTTCTACCTTCATGGGTCAGGCCTGTGAAATTACTGGGGTAACCTGGTTCTCAAAACTGAACTTATTGTGGCACCCCTAAACTCTTACTGCATTTCAGGCATTAATTGGCAGAGAAACTCCTCCCATGCCAGGCTGGGCTTCCCTCAGAGGGAAGGGGACAGCCAGGGGCTGTAGGGAGGGACACTGTCCAGGAATCCTCACTCAGCTCAGCCCAGGGTGCTTCATCCTCACCTCTGATTTTTAAGCTGTGCTCCTTTCCTGAAAGCCAGGGAAATCACTTCTCTTCAGCTTTTGCCTAAAGCTCCTGGGGATAAAACCACCAAAGACAGAAATGGCTTAAAAGCAAGGAAAGCCCTGAATTCTTTTGTTGCAAATCAATTCCCTGAAAGAACACAGCAAACAAACACAGCTTGCCCTCTCCTTTCCATAATCGGTGAAGACTCTGGCTGCATCTGCCATGATTTGTGTCATCTCCAGGCACCTGGGAGTGCCCTGCTGCCTTTGCCCTGGGGGAGGTTTGTGTAACCTTGGCTCCTTTCTCTGCCCCAGTCACAGGGGGGATCACGGAGGAGCAGTTCCAGACACACCAACAGCAGTTAGTGCAGATGCAGAGGCAGCAGCTGGCCCAGCTGCAGCAGAAGCAGCAATCTCAGCATTCCTCCCAGCAGACCCATCTGAAAGCACAGGTACTGCTCCCACCCTGCATGTCCTGGCACTTGGCCTTGCTTTAGCAGAAATTGATTTTTCATTTATTTTCTTGTGTTTCTTTGTTGAGACGCTGGCGGTTTTCTATGAACTTAGCACAAAAGGAATCAACAGCTAATTTTAAATGCTAACACGTTAATGAAAGGGTTAAATATGGATTTTTAATTAAAAAAATGGGGGGGAAAGGAGAAGTGTTTTTTTAATTTTAATTCTTATTCTTCTTTTAGTTTTGTTAATAAACTTTTCTTTATGCCTTTCAAAGTTTACTTTTCTCCTAATTTCTTTCTAATTTTCTCCTAATTTACTTTTCTCTAACACCAGAAAAAAAACCCACCACCTAAATTAGTGCATTAGCCAAAAAATTTCAAATTAACAAACCTAAACCACCACACACTTCCTTTTAATCACAGTGCTGCTCATCTCTGTTTACCAAATGTGACACCCCAGCAAGTGTGGGACATTTAGAGGGAATTTAAAACACTTTGCTCAGGGTTTTTTTAACAAGTTGGCTGCATTTTCCAAGTTGAGTAAGAGACTTTGGAGCTAAATATGTTACCTGCCTCCACAGAGTTGTCAGGGTAAAAATATCAGCGTGTGCTTTCATCTCTTCCCTGTTTTCACTGGTTTTGTCCTCCTGTCTGTAAGTGCTCTGAGGAGACTTTATTAAAATTACCTTCTGAGGTGATGTGTTCTCTTATGAGCAGGTGTTCAGTGAGCACTAAAAATTGGTACCTCTGAGAGGAAAGAGAGCTTTGCATATTTGCATAGTCTGGCTTCTAAAAGGATCCCATTTTTCCTCTGGAATCCCTTGCAAGGGAAAAATGATTTCCGTTGCACTTAGTTTTCTGCTAGCTTCTTCCCAATAAAATAGAAAAGCTGTTGCTGTTGTCTGTTACCAAGAAAATGTATATTACTTTGAGCATTTTATATCTAAGTACTTGTGCTGGTTGTCCCTTCCCCTCAGTGTTTTCTACTTCAATTAATCAGGGATTCTGTGTTGGCAGATACTGATGACATTTTTTATAAGTGTAAAGACAAGATGCCAAAATATTTAAACAAAACAAATGCATTTTGGATCTTTAAAACGCTTCAAGCTTCTATGCAAAGTCATTTTTGTAGTTAATATAAATTGAAATTGCAGAATTAATGTTCTTTCCAGTAAGAACAGCGAGTCTGTCCAGTAGAAACTGGACTAACAGTGGATTCCAGAATGTGCTGGGCTGTTACTCTGTGGCACAAGTCACACAGTGGAGGTACCACAAATACTGAACACCCTGAGATTGGCAGCTGCAGAGCATTTGCTGCCTGCAGACAGAACACAGAAGGTTTCAGACCTGCTTGTTTTCTTAGAGGAGGCAACTCCAAACAGGGAATCCTGAGTTGGGTTGGAAGGGACCTTAAAGCCCATCCAGCTCTTCCAGGGACACCTTCACCAGCCCAGGCTGCTCCAAGCTCCATCCAGCCTGGCCTGGGACACTGCCAGGGGCAGCCCAGCTGCTCTGGGCACCTGTGCCAGGGTCTGCCCAGCCTCCCAGTGAACAATTCCTGCCCAAATCCCACTGTCCAGCCCTGCCCTGTGGCAGTGCAGCCATTCCCTGCGTGCTGTCCCTCCAGCCCCTCTCCTGGAGCCCCTCCAGGGGCTCTGGGGTCTCCCCAGCACCTTTCCCAACCTCTCCAGGCTGAAGAACACACAACAAACCTGATTTGCTGTGCTGAGAGCTGGCCTGGCTGCGTTGGGCAGCACTGATTCCCAGCTTCCCATCACTCTGGTGCCACAGAGATAAATATTCAGTGTTTGAGGTGCACTAGGTCACACGTAGGAGCTGTATTTCTTTCTTTGCTTTATTGTGCACTGTAACAATCCTAAATCCTGTCTCTTTTTGTACTTGGCTGATTGAGAAGCACCTTCTCCTCTTCCTGCAGGGCTCCAGCACCTCTGACTGCATGTCCAAAACCCTGGATTCAGCCAGTGCCCACTTTGCTGCCTCTGCTGTGGTCAGTACCCCGGGCCCCGGGCGCAGCGAGGGGACCAAGGAGCAGAACACCAGCCACAACAGCATCAACGGGGTTGTCCAGCCTTCAGGTGGGCAGTCCTGGAAAATCCTGCTCTGGAGTGAGCTGAGAATATCAGCTGCTCTTAATTAGCATGGTCTTATTGCTGATTTTTGAGAGATTAGGAAATAGCGATAAAAAACCCCAGATCTCTTAGCTGTGGTAGTTTTAGATATTGGTCTCTAAAGTCCTTTGGAGCAGTGGTTTGACTCATGGAATATCCTGAGTTGGAAGGGACCCCCAAGGAGCATCAAAGCCCAGCTCCTTGCCCTGTGCAGGACAGCCCCAGGAATCCCACCCTGTGCCTGAGAGCCTTGCCCAATATGTGTTGTTAAAATGGATCTAAAACCACCAAGTGCTCTTTACCTTGGAAGAGCATTGCTTGCTTTTCCTTTGGTAGTCTTTATCTTCTAATAATCTGTTCTGATCAAAAGGCTAAATGACAGCATTTTAAAACCACTGTGAGTGTGTAATGAAAGAATAAATCAACTGCTTAAAGCATTTAAGTACTTTGAGAAGGAAATGGAGAAGTTGATCCATTATTTGGTTGTTACCTCACTTGTGTATTCAGCCAAAAATGTCCTAACCAACCTTTACTGGCAATTCTTCTGACATCACTGTAAGCCTCAGGTTTCTGTGCATTTAGGATTTGTCCCCAAAGTGCAGCCCTCAGTGCCCCCTCCCAGCCCTCCCCTGCTTGTGCTGGGGCCATCTCCACAATGCCAAGAGGCAAATGGGATTTGAGCTGCCAAGACAAAGAGGAGGCTTTTAAAGTAATTTGTTGTTTTAGCAGCTAATGATGTGATTAGTTTTATAGACCTTCTGCCAGGCTGGGTTAATGATAATATGAAATGAATAGAGGGAGAAAAAACACGACTGAATAAAATCAATAAACTGGAGCAGTTCCAGCAAAGAGAGAGAGAGAGAGGTGTGTGTAATTCTCTGAGTTCAGAGCCAGGAGGGCAGTGCTTTGAGGGTGGAGGATCAGGCACATGGTGATGCCTTGGAGTGGCTACCTGGAACAGGGGCTAGGCAAGATGAAGAGAATAAAAGTGGGTGTTTATTGAAGGCCTTCAGTAGCTACACCTTGGGCAGTCAGAGGCCTCCCAGGGGCTACACCCAACATAGATGATGATCACAAGATTTTCAGATAATTATAAGTTTGCTCCATTGACATATCAGGGGTTAATCTCCCAATTACAGCTTCAGGTAGTGAAGTAATTTACCCCCAGTTTGTTCCCCCATAATTCACTTTTGTTTATACCTTTTGGGGCCTGAGACAGGCAGGTGTCCTGGAGTTTCAGTCCTAGAGGGATTGTTTTGTCTGAATAAAAAGGGGAGAACAGCAGCTGGCAGGCCATGGAATTCTAGAGTTATACACTAAAGCAGTACAGGATGTGAAAAATAAAAAACTAAATCCTAAGGCATCAGTGGAGTGTGCCATGCTGCCACTTGTGACTTTTTCCACGTTGTGAATGTGTAAAATATGGACATTAATGCCTTGCACACTCCAAGCATTGCCCTTTGCATTGCTGACTGAGCAGGGGTGCTGGGCTGGCAGCTCCCAGTCTGTTCCCTGAAATGAAAATAATCTTACAAATAAATAGAAAGAACCTTTGCTTTTGAACAGTTTATCTTTAAAAATGAAACCCCTATACATCGAGCTGGCCCAGAAGCACAGCTGTGATAAAGGCTGTGAAAATGGGAGGAACTTCACAAATGCAGATTCCCAGGCAGCTGCTGTTTGTAGAAATTAAAGCCAGGAGAGAACTCTTTTCTGGTACAGAATTCTCCTTAGTGAAGCAAGAGATACTCCTCTCCCTAAGTGAACTAAAGAAAGACTATTGGAAAAGTAGAAAACCGACTGAGAATTCAAAACTCCTGGGTGTTATTTTCTGTACATTGTCAGTCAGGAAAAAAAAAAGTGTAGGGAGGGAGGAGAAGTGTTCTGAAAATTTCATCCTGATCATTGTTCTTTTTTTTTTTCTTTTAGTTAATTGTCACTATTTCAGATAATACACAACATGATCAGAAGGCTAAAAAATGACTCTTTTTTTATTAGGGATGGTTTTCTCTTCTATGCAATTTTACCCAGACCAATGTGATTGGTAATCAAAGGCAAAATCTTCACTCACATTGATCAAACCAGAGGGACATCAAGGAAAAGTCCCTCCTGTCAGAAGGAAAGAATAACATAAATATTATTACAGAGATTCTGTCTTGATTATCACACTTTGCTGGGAAAGAGCATTAGAAAACTAAAACATCAGGCCTGAAACCACACTACAGTTGATACATTTTTGCATACTTTGAAATTGAAACCTGCTTTGCTCTTAATTAAGAAATCTCAAATTAGCAAACCCAACCCACTGCACAAATTAGTTTCCAACTGAACCCACCCCCTTTTCATCTTACAACCATCACCTTTGTAACACCCCCCGTTTCTTCCCGTACAGGAACCTCCCGAACTTTGTACTCCACCAACATGGCTTTATCATCCAGCCCAGGGATCTCAACTGTGCAGCTCGTAAGGACAGTTGGCCACAGCACCACAAACCACTTAATCCCAGCCTTGTGCACGAGCAGCTCTCAGCCTCTGCCCATGAACAATTCCTGCCTGCCCAGCGCCGTGCACCTCAACAACGTCAGCGTCGTGTCTCCAGTCAATGTTCATATCAATACACGGACTTCAGCGCCCTCGCCAACAGCCTTAAAACTTGCCACAGTTGCTGCCAGCATGGACAGAGTGCCAAAGGTAACTCCCAGCAGTGCCATCAGCAGTATAGCAAGGTGAGTGGGCACGGGGCTGCACGGCTCCCACGTGGGTTTGGGGTCGCGGAATTGTTGGGTTGGAGGCGCTGAGATCGGAGTGCAGGCTGTGAGCCACCTTCACCTCGTCAGCAGAGCACTGGGTGCCACCTCAGCAGTGCTTCCCTCACCTCCCTGGGCAGCTGCAGTGCTACTGTGACACAGATAGGAGCACACAGCAACACACACAGCAGGGGTTCAGGCAGAGAAGAAGAGAAGAACTCTCCAGTTTATTGCTGCCCTCGTATCTCTCAGTGTCTGGACAGTGGTCAGAGATTGGACAGAGCAGTTCCCACCTCTCCATCTCCACTGCTCACTTGAGCAGTCCATCAGGTGATACATTTCACAAAGGAATGCAAACATGATCCTTGTGTATCTTACAATTCATGAGAACTGACTCCACTACACCAAACCAAATCAGCAGGCTGATTTTCAGGGACAACACTCCAGCCCTTTCCCTGAAGGAATCTTGCTGTGAGCCTGCCCTGGTGCTGTGTCCTCTCCATAGTCACACCCAGCTCTGCACTAGGGGGAAGCTCTTCCACCTCTGACAGGTTCCTCAGCACCTCCAGCATGGCCATGGCAAACCACAGGAGCTGATTTGGCAAATTAACCCTTCAAATAACTTGCCCTGCTTTTAGGCACCGGTAGTTTTGGTCAACTTCTGCTGTGTTTGAATTTTAACCATTTCATTTGTCCCTTCTCACGCAGCACTGTCAGGTAGATTCTGTCAAACTCTCCTCGTGTTCCCTCTAAATCATTGTGTACCAATATTGTAATGTACAGGCTGGCATTTTTATTTCCAGATGGATATATATGTTACATATTTATGTAAAACACACACCAAAAGAGTGACAGCACAAATCTTCCATAATTCCTAATTGTTCAGGCTGGAAAAGACCTTTAAGATCAAATCCAGCCATTAAAGTATTTATTCTCATTGAACAGCAGCACTGTTATTTCAGGATACTTAAATGATGTTCCACAGGAGTGGCAAGAGCTTTGCAGTTGGCAAATTTTTCTGAAAATGGCAAAATTTGGGCTTTGTTTGAAGCCTCTCCTGGATTTTATGGTGCTTCTAAAATTTTGCAAAGCACCATAAAAGTTTGTGAATTGGACAAGTAAAAAAAGTAAGTTCCATAGGAGTGGCAAGAGCTTTGCAGTTGGCAAAGTTTTCTAGAAATGGCAAAATTTGGGCTTTGTTTGAAGCCTCTCCTGGGTTTTATGGTGCTTCTAAAATTTTACAAAGCACCATAAAAGTTTGTGAATTGGAAAAGTAAAAAACGGGCATTAGTAAACGAGTTAAAAATCAGTGGTAAAGCAGAATGGGTGGGGAATTACAACACCATTAACAGAATAGCTGATTGAGTTATCATATTTGTTCCTTCAGAAGAGCTTTTAGGAATTTAATCCATGATTTAGGCTGGAGGTGGCAGTTAAATACAATAATCTTGCAGAGGGAACTGCCCTGCTGAACCTCAGCAGTTGCTCTATGCCAGTATTTACCTCCAAATAACATTTACAGTATGTATGCATTAAGGATCCTGCCTGCTCCAGGTAACAGCTGAAAACCAAAAGGGAATAAACAATGCAAATATGACTTGCAAATACCTGAGGAAATCTATTCTGACTGTGGGCTCTTCCTTCCCTGGCAGAGAGAACCACGAACCGGAGCGCCTGGGCTTGAACGGCCTCGCAGAGACCACAGTGGCCATGGAGGTGACATAACCAGGCAGAGTCCCCAGCTGTGTGCTGGTGTGCTCCTCCTGCTCCAGCTGAACTCAGCACAGCACTCTGGGCCCCACCAGAACCCACCCACACCCCCATGGACTCGGAGGAGAGCGTGTATTAAGTGGATATATAATGTAAATTTTGTAAAATCGGGAGAATCACTACCTTGTAAAATAGTTTATTTGTATCATCAATATTATTTCTGTTACTTGAATAGTAGATATTCATCATCATGCTTTTGCACTTGAATTTGCAACTGAATGGATTAAAAAAAAAAAAATAATTCTTTAATGGGATCATGAGCATGACATGGGATCCTGCATCACTTGTTTAAACTATTTATTTTGCCATGTTTACATTTTGTATCTTGTACAAATAAATGCAACTTTGTGTCTAAAAAAAAAAAGCTAAAGATTCATAGCTAGGAAACAAAATTCTTGTAATTTTTTTCTAAAGGAAATGTAAAGTTTTCACTTGGTTCATTTTGTTTCACAATTTGACTAGATGGACTTTTTGGTAAATACTTTAGTGGCATTTCACTGTCAAATATGAAGTTCAAGGCAAAATAGTATTTTCTATTACTGTGCAGGGGAAAGGGATGGATCGATACATGCAAATTTAATGTAGTAACTCACTTTTCCATATATTTTGAATGTATATTTCTATTTATAATACCAGTTTATAAAAAATAATTACACAGGAGAGGGAAAAAAAAAAAAAAAAACAAAAAAAAAAAACTGACTAGGAAAATTATGCATCTGCCACATCTCCAAATGTGCAGAGCTGAGAAAATTTTCACCTCGATGCCATTTTCTCCGAAGACTGCGTATTTTAACCGGCTTTCCAACTGTACCACACCACATTAAAGGATATTTTACCAGGTATGTATTGCATTCTATATCATTGCAATAATTCATTATTGGATGTCTAGCTATCGAGCCATCCCAAGTGGTGGGGGGTGGGAGGGGGTGGGGAGGGTTGTGGCAAGATTGTCTTTTCAATTTTGGCGAGTTTTCCTGTGGCTACAAGGCAAGTAACGGGTTGGAAAAAGTCTGACTGTAAGCGTTGGACACCTTCGTAGTGTAGTGTTTTAGTGACTTTTTTTATACGGTTCTTGTACATTAGATACGTGTAGTGGTGTTTCCGAATGTTTGTTTATGCACTAGTTCAGACAACTTTCCCTGTTACTTGTTCTTGATAAGTGAAAACTGCAGGGAAATAAAAATACATATCAAAAGCTGGCCATGGTGCATCTGTGGTTATTTCGCAGTGTGCGAGTAGGGAGAGCTGCACTTCTGCTCAGGAGGACTCTGAGCCTTGGATCCCAGCATATGCACTGATTTCCAGAAGGGTCCAGGCTCTCTGGGCTGGAGCAGAGAGCAGACAGCAAAAAGGTAAAGCAGGGATTTATTAAAGGGATTTATTAAAGGGATTTATTAAAACCTCCCTGGGCACAGCTGGGCAGCCCCAGAGCCAGGGTGAGCCCAGAATGGGCCCAGAATGGATCAGGAGGGCTCACTCACACTTGGATCAGTTCTGCTCCACACTGGAGTTCATTGTGCAATTCCAGCTCCAGGCTATGGAGCTCCATCCTCCTGGGTTTCCCTTCTCACTTCACCCTTGGGTTTGTTCCTGGGGCTGGAAGTTGCATCTGCTTTCTGTGGTCCCAAGCTGGAGCAGGAATTGTTTTGTCTCCCTGCTCTGTGAAGAGAGCTCAGCAGCACTTAACATGAAACCCAGAGTTACCCACTAAACCAGCCCAGAATTTTGAAAATGTAAAAGCTGAAACTCAAGGCACCAGTTGGTGGGTATGTGAGAAATCTCTGCTAGGCTGAGACCTGGGAAAATGAGCAAGGAGAGTTTCTTGCCCTGCCCAAGAAATGTGAATTCCTGTGCTACAAATCCCAGGAACCTGGAGATGTTCTTTAGTCCAGACCCACCCTCCTGGGAAAATGTCACCTCTTGTCATGTAGTCAGTGTATTTTCCATCTTAGCTTTCTATAGAAAGAACTATTTTTAATCCAAGCTGTGTTTAAACCTGTTTTTGTCTTAACGTTGTGCGAGTTAAAAGTCCTGGCAGCTAAAAACACTTGCAGAGCTTTAAATCCTGGGAGCTCATCACAAACTCAGATATCTAAAATTACCTGGTTTTTTTTGCTGAACTGATGCTCTGTTTTTATTCCATATAGTGTCTGCAGGGAGAGGTGAGGATAGATTATTCCTGGTGGGAATAGAGGACCCCCGGCGCTGCCTTGGTCAGGTGAGGGGTGGTGGCAGCTTTAGGGGGTGCCTGAGGCTTCACTGGCATTGCTGCTCCCTGAAAATTCCTCTTTATCTGATCTTTCTATAGAACTGGGCTCATTTCAGGGAACTGCTGTTAGTCTGAAGTATAAATGATATTCCTTGATATCTAGGAGTAACCTTGCTTCACTGCCATCCCCAAAACCCTTTGGAGGTTTAATGAAAATGGGAAGTAATTTCCTCTGCAGATTGAAAGCTGTACACTTAGCATGGACTGTTCTCACTACAAAGATCATTTTCAGTGGATCATTTTCAGGGAAAATTGGCCAGAAGATGTCTCTGAGATTGCTGTGTATCTCTGATTTCATGTAGTCTAATCCTCATCTAATTACTTAAAAAAACCTTTCACTGGAGCTTCGAACTTCTAATGAATTCTGGGAGAATGTGAGGTGCAGAGAAGGATTCCAGAAACTCCCAAGGCTCTGATGGTAAGTGCCAGATGTGGAGTGGCTTTCTTTTAAAGGATTAGTGGGGATGAAACCTTCTGTGAAGCAGAACTGGGATAGTCATGGCAGAATTTCTGTGTGCCTCAAGTGCAGGAAAAGGGGAGGAGTGGCGGGTGGTGCTGCAGGCCATGGAAATCTTCATTAAAAAGAAGAAAAAAAAGAAAGAAAAGGGAGGGACTAGAGCTATAAAATACTTTGTCCTTTGTCCACCACTGACTGAGGTGGTTTTGTGCTGTTAAAACATGTCGAGGATGTGATGTTCAATTTGAATTCCATTATTTGTGCATCTCTGCAGCAGGGTTGGAACAGGGATTTCTGTTCTGCTCTGTATTGGGAATATCTTTCAGGTAGGATTGTGGAATCCTGCCTCATCTACAGCAATTTATACTGGACTTCATGTGCAGAGTTTGAAATGTCAGGAGCCAGAAAATGCTGGTTCTTTCTCTAGTAATGTTTATATTTATTTATGGTTTGACTGGAGTTTTGGTATGTGTTTAATTGTCATCCCAGCAGCCTGGCTGGATTTGCCTGCAGAGAACCAATTTCAAAGCTCAGGTCCATGATTCTGCTACTTTGAGTGTTTACAACATTCACACTTGAATGGGAAAGACTGGGCATAACCCTGGTAAATTAAAGCAAGCCAAGTGCTGCTTGGGAAAGAAGGAAGACGAGGGAGAGGGAATTTCTCCTGAGGAAGTTGGGTGAGCTGTGAGATCCAGGTGTTTCCACCTGAGCAGAAGAACGTGGAAGATAATTCTTATTTATTATTTATCCCAGCTCCTGCTCTGGCTGGGTTTTGTGCCACCCTGATGCTGTGACAGGACCCGAAATGTCCTTCCCTGAGGTGGGAGCTGAACAGGACATTGGCCTCTGAAGTGCCTCTCAGGAGGAGAAGGGAGTTTCAGGATCCATTCCCTGGTTTTCCCATGATTTGCTCGTCTCTCCAGTCACCTGCTGTACCTCTAAATGCAATCTCTGTGGCCTATAGATGGTTTTTGATGGTTTAATCTCAAAAAAAATAATGAGCACAGGTAAATGTTGCTATGAATTTAACTCAGTTAATATTGTAACTTAGTAACTCCAGTTTAAATAAAAACAAATTAACGTAGCTGAAATAGGACTAAAATCTGAACACTACCAGGGAGTAACACACTTGATGTAACCCCAATGCCTTTTGAAATCCCTGAATCCCAGAATGGTTTGTGTTGAAAGGGACCTTAAACCTCACTTCTGCTCCAGCAAGGACATCCTCCACTATCCCAGGCTGCTCCAAGCCTTGGGCACTGCCAGGGGCAGCCACAGCTTCCACCCTGGGGTTAGGATTGGTTCTGTGACTAAACATGCTAAAATCTGTTTAGTCCAGCCTGCCTTGGCTCCGTGGCACTCTGGGTTAACTCCACAATAATTACCCGGGGTGGATGATGGAGAGGAGCACAGCAAGGAGGGGGCAATACCTGGGGCAGCTCACGGAGAATTTGGAACAGATAAACACAGAGAAATTGGAACAGATAAACACAGAGAAATTGGAACAGATAACCAAGGAGAAATTGGAACAGATAACCACGGAGGTTATAGATATTTATATAACCAAATAACAGAATTTGGGACCTTTTTGTCTGCTGGGAGGACACAAGCCCTGCCTGTCCCCCTGCAGCCCTGGTGTCCGGTCGGGAATGTCAGGAGCAGGAGAGGCTTGGGAATCCCCTGGAGGGAGCAGGAGAGCACGAGGGTCCAGCCCAGGTGGGAAACACAGGCATAAAACTGTCAGAAAGCCGTGGGGAAAGGGAGCTTAGAATGGAGAAACAGAAGGAAGTTAAAGGAGTAAGGTTAGAAAATGTCAGGAAAATGAATTTACAACCCCCCAGAGGTTCCTGTCCAAAAAGGAGAGAGAGGAGATTTTTGGCTTTATTCAATAAAGGGAGAGGCATTGCCCTGGGGATCTCAAATATTTGGAGGATGCAGCCTCCTTTTTATCCTAAATAATAGTAGTAATAATAACGATAATAATAATAATAATTTCCTCCTTTTTCATCCCCATTTCCCTCTCTCTCCCCATGGCTGAGGCTCTGCTGAGGCTCACACTGCCCAGAACCCCTGATATCTGAGATTCCCCTCTCATGTACAACCCTCCCTTTCATTTTTGATTCTTAGGGAATTCCTGGTTCCTCCCCATTGATTCTTTCATCTCTCAATCTCCAATTTCATTTCCCAGCAAACCCACAGTTTGTTTGTAAAGGCAAATCTCTCTTTTTTTTCCCTTCATCAATCAGTGGATTCCTTCCCGTTGTTCCTTTTCTCTCTCAGTGCTGGTTTGTAAACAAATCCCTCATTCCTCTCAGAAATAATAATTAGAAATATTAGAAATAATAAGGCTATGTGTAGAATAGAGGTAGAAAATATATTAAGTAAGAAAATTTTTTTTAATTGTTTAATTTGTGGGGGAGTGAGGAATCCCAAAGGTATGCTGAACACTCTAATTTATTAAAAATGTGATTAGTTTTTGGGATATATATGTGGGATTATTGTTTTTATTTTCGGGGTATATTTAACGAAGTGAATGTAAAAAATGTTGATAGGTATGATTACTTGTTTCACTTGTGTGGCTGGAAGTGAAAACTGCATTTGAGAATGTATTGATAGGTGAGTATTTTTAAATCTATTAAAGGGAGGGTATTTAGTTGTGTTTGTTATTTTTGTAAAATCTATAAACTGTGTGGATTAACTGTTTTTGAGGAAACAGGAGGTTGAATTATGCATTGGCCACGGTGGTATTTATTTAGTAAATAAATAGTATAGTTTATAATTTAAAATACACGGTAGTATATTATATATATATATATATATATATATTTATTTATTTATTTATTATATATATTTATAATAGTTTATATTTATAATATTTATATTTATAATATTTATATTTATAATAGATTTATATTTATATTTATTATAAACTCAGTTTCTCCATGCCTAGGAGCCTCAGACTACATGCTGCTGGACGTGTCTCGAGCTATATTTTATTTTTCCAAAGTCTCATTCCACGTCTGAGGCAATAGGAAGATGACAGCAGCTCCCATCCCCAGCAGCAGACACTGAGTTCTCTGTTATAATACACTTCAAAGCTTTTTAGCCAAAAGCTTTCTTGACATGAGCTTTAACCAACCATTATAACCACATGTACACTGGCTTAAAATAATGTTTGCTTGTTACTATTAGAATACAATGCACAGCACTCTGTTATTAACCTTAAAACTTTCCGTATCTTGACACATTTTTTTTTGCAGCTTTATGATTTCTGCCGGCCACACTTTAATACTCGAGCCGTTGTTTGCTATCCTGATATTCTATTTATTATTTAGCCACTCTCAAAACTTGCAGCCGAGCTCTAATTTCTGTTGTGCTCTTTCCGAACCCTGCTTTTTGCAGCTTTCCCAGAAAGCTTTCACCTTTAGCAGGGGTGGAAATCACCGCGGTGAGTGACACCAGGAGATGGCATCAGCTGCCTGCGATGTTCTTTAACTCTTTCTGCATCTCCGTGCAGCCTTTGGGCTTTGCTGCTGGGTGGTTTTAGTGTTTTCTTGCCCACTCGGTGTTTTTATGGTGGCTTTGTGACTCCTTATAACGTAAATACAGCAGGTTTTTTCCGAGTTACAGCTTTTTTATTTGGGTGATTTATTAACCCAAATGTAAAGGTGGTAATTTGGAAAAAATGTTTTGTGTACTCGATAATGGCCTGAAATGTGTTGCTGGTTTGTACAGTGGTAAAATCGATTTATTTATGTTGAGCAAACCCGGGTTTTTTTAGGTGGGTTAGCACGAAATATATGAGTGTGCATAACGTGAATAATTTATAGGGAGATTGAGATTTATGTGTGTACTTTACATTTTTTAAAGTGAGTTTATATTGAAGCATCTTGCAAATGAGAAACAATTCCTGCCAGGGCAGCCCAAGCACTTTCTCCTAGAGTATCTTTGGGGTGCCAGTGCTCCATTTCCACATCCAAACTTCTGTGCAGGTCTGAGAAAGGAGCCCCTGTGCTCCTGATCCCGAAGAAATCCTCACCCAAGGAGATGCTGGGTCGGGGGTGATCATCGCGGGAGTGTCAGTGCTGCAGCTCCTGTTCATTGTGCTGTGGAGTTTCCCCCTGCCTGGCCAAATGTTCCTGTGGCTCTGCGGATCCCTGGGGATGCAGATCACATCATTTCTGACCCTCAGTTTCTCCTGGCTGCCTCCTCAGCACTTTCCAGCTCATTTTTTTGCCTGTTCTCCAGCCTGCCTTGATTTATTTTTATTCCTGCTCTTCCTTTGCATGCTCTGCCTTTGCAAACCCTCGCTGGTGCCCTCGCGGGGTCTCCTGGCTGCTGTGAGACATTAACTCCGGCTGACATCTACAACTGCCTTTTGTCACCGGCATCCCACCCTTTTGCTCCCTCCCGGGAGAAATCCTTCAGCACCCCTTTCCCCTGAGCCGCAGCTGAGCGCTGATGACACAAAGATCTCGGATTTCCTGCCCCCGAGCCAGGGGATCAATGGGATGTGCATTAAGGCTGCTCTCCCTGCTGCCAATCCCGCCCCTGGCCAGCGCTGCTGCCGGCTCCTGGCACGGAATTGTTCAGCACAGCAGAAATTCAACCTTCCTCCCGACTCCGGAGCCCCTTCCTGGAGCCCACAGCAGTGAAAGGCAGCAGTGGGAATGCTGAAATGTTCCCTCATTTCCGTGGGATTGCCTCTGTCACAATCTGTGTCCTTTGTCCCCTGTCCCCTCCTTGGTTCTCCTGCAGCCTCAACACCTTGGCTGTGAGAGAAATGGGATTTTGTCATTGCTTTATGATCCCACTCCTCGAGGAGGGCATTTGCTATTCTTTTATTGCCCCTATTTGTTATTCTCATACCTTGGGGTGTTCCCTGACACCCTCAGCTGGGGAAAATCTTCCGGAAAAATCCGAACTTGCTGTCAAACCAGATCTGAGCTGCCAGGGTGAGCTCAACTGGGGAGCTGGGGAAGTGGAAAAGGAGGTAACATCCAGCCTCCCTTAGTTTTTACTTTCGTGGTGCTGCTAGGAAAGCAAATTCCAGATGTTCAGGGATAAGTAAACTCAGGAAAAAAAGGTGGATCTAAGTGGATTTCTTGTAAGTGTACACAGCTGAAAAATGACGTGGTTTGAGAGCTGAAAGAAATGAGTGAAGGTAAAAACAATGAGGTATTTCAGCTCTGCTTTTCTGTATTTTCCTGGTTTTTTATAAAGCAGCCTCCCACCAAACTGTCCATCCCACCTTCAGGCACCCAGCCCAGCCTGGGAGAAGCTCACACACTCAAGGAGCTGCTGATCACTCCCAAATCTGCCTGAAAATTCATGTTCCTACTAGGCTGCTTCACCTAATCTGGTAATAAGTCATAAAAAAAAGCAGCAGCTGGGTGACAATTCAGAATTGTCTGCACTCCAGACAATGTCACATTGTTTGTGACAAAAGTGCTGAGAAAAGATGGCTCTCTGCATTCTTCCTGATGGCAGATTATACCTGCTCTAAGAGAAAAATCGAGTTTTGCTTATCTCACTCCAAAATGAGCTCTCCATAATGGAGGAAAATAAGGATTAATTCATCCAAAGGCTTGTCTTTTATGACTAAGCCCCTGCTTGTCATGACTAACAAATTTGCTATTCAAGGGAAAAGCTTGAAACATAAGAGAAATAAAAGGGATAATTGGTAATCCACGGGAATAAATCCCATTATGTAATAATGGCTTATCACATGCTGCACATTGCTAACTCTCCCCCATGGAATTGCTCTTAAGAAGGGTGGGAGAGGCTTTGTTGCCAGCCTGCTCCTCACATCCACCTCAGGTAATGCCTGCCAGAAAGGGAGATTCCCATCAAAATGCTGCAGGATTGCCCACCTTCATTTCATTGTACAGCTGAGGGTGAGTGAATAAAACTCTGCTGCAAACCAGGGCCAGGAGTTGCTGGAGCCTGCAACTTCCCAGGAGACATCATGGATGTTTGGGTTCTTCTTTGAGCAGGAGATTCTCCTAGGGAGAAACTGATGGAGAAGGAGGAGGAGGAGACTTCTTGTGGTATTTCAGACTGTTTCAAATCATGTGAATACAGGGAAATAAATTAGACAGGAGGGAGAGTTGCGGGTGATTTTAGCAGGTGAGGAAGGAGCGTTTTTAGGGAAGGAGGACCAGGACAGCCCCCGCGGTGAGGAGGAGCAGGCTCCAGACGCTGCTTTCCCCAGGTGCTGATTCACCGGCTGCATCGTGACAAAACTTCTCGTAAATCGAGCAAGGTCAAACCTGCTTTTCTCCCCAGGAGCGAGACATGGAGTGAGAGGAAGAAATAAATCCACTGGATATAGATCCACTCGTGGCAGAGGCAGAGGGAGGAAGGTGCTGGGGGGAGATGCCGAGGGAGCTCTGCTGGAACAAACCCAGAGCATCACCCCGAAGCTGATCTGGAACCCGCAGCCCCTTCCCTGCGGAGACAGGCTGGGAATGCTGGGGGAGAAGGTCATGAGGAGAGCCCAGAGCGGGCTGCGAGAAGCTGGAGAGCGACTCGGGGAAATTTAGCTTAGCTAGATGGAAGAACCCCTTCCCTGCGACAGAGCGGCGAGGCCCAGGATGCCGGGAGAAGCTGGCACTGTCCCGGGGCGGGCAGGAGGGGGCTCGGAGCCGCGGGGATAGCGGGGGATGCTCGGGGGCAGCGCGGCGGAGGCGGCGCAACCGCGGCGAGCGGGGCCGGTGCGGGGCGTGTCGGCGGGCTGTGCCGGCTCCTCCCGGGCTCTGCCGGCTCCTCCCGGGCTCCTCCCGGGCTCCTCCCGGGCTCTGCCGGCTCCTCCCGGGCTGCCGGCCCCGCCCGCCCCGCGGCCCCAGCGCCGCCGCCGCCGCCCGTGCCCCGCGCCGCGCCGGGCCCGCCGCCGCCATGGCGGACCCCGCCGAGTGCAGCATCAAGGTGATGTGCCGCTTCCGACCCCTCAACGAGGCCGAGATCCTGCGCGGAGACAAATTCATCCCCAAATTCAAGGGCGACGAGACCGTGGTCATCGGGGTGAGTCTCTGCCGCATCGCGCAGCGGCATCCCCGCAGCGCATCCCCGCGTGCGAGCAGCCCTGCCGCGTCCGGGGCGAGCAGCCCTCCCCTCGGGGCCAGCAGCCCTCCCCTCGGGGCCAGCAGCCCTGCCCGCGCTGCCCTCCATCCCGCCCCGCTGTGCCCCCATCCCCTCCATTGTTCCCGCAGCCGGAGCGGGATGGGGGCGGCGGCGCTGCCGAGCCCCCCGGCGGGGCTGCCCCCAACCCAGCGAGCGAGGGGCCCCGGAGGTGCCGGGGGGCGCGGGGGGCGCGGGGGAGCCGCGGGCTCTGGCGCTGATGTCATGCCGGGGACTGGGCATGCTCGACTGGGGCGGCCGCCCGCGCCTCCGCCGCGCCCCTGCGGCAGCAGCCGGCACCGGAGTTACCCCGGGGCCGGGAGCCGCATCCCGGATCCCCATCCTCGCATCCTCGGTCTCCGGCCCCGCATCCCTGCATCGCCATCTCCGGGATCCCCATCCCCGCATCCCATCCCCGATCGCCATCCCCGGGATCGCCATCCCCGGGATCCCCATCCCCGCATCCTCATCCCCGCATCCCCATCCCCGCATCCCCATCCCGGGATCGCCATCCCTGGGATCCCCATCCCCGCATCCCCATCCCCGCATCCTCATCCCCGCATCCCCATCCCCGGATCCCATCCCGCATCTATCCCCATCCCCGGGATCCCCATCCCCGATCCCATCCCCGGGATCCCCATCACCGCATCCCCATCCCTGCATCCCCATCCCCTCATCCCCATCCCCGGATCCCCATCACCGCATCCTCATTCCCCTGTCCTCTCCATCCTCCGATCCCAGTTCCCTATCCCCATTCTCCGCATCCCCATCCCCGCATCCTCATACCCGGCTCTCCATCCCTGATCCCCATTTCCTCGATCCCCGTTTCAGCATCCCCATCCCGGGATCCCCGATCCTCATCCCCGAATCCCCGATCTCCATCCCCGGATCCCCATTCCCGGATCCCCATCCCCGGATCCCGCAGAGCGCCGGTGGCACGGCGCTGAGCAGCGCTGCGGGATGCGACCCAAGTTTTGGGGTTTTGTGTTGTTTTTTTTCCCCGCGTTTAAAAAGCTGAGATGACCCCAAACCGCACTCCGAGCGCTCTGCTGGGGCTCGGCTGCTCCGGAGCTTTAATGGGAACAAAGGCTCGGGATGTGGCTCCTTCCCAGCCCGGCACCTTCCCGTTCCCCCCGCCAGAGCGCTCCGAACCCCCCGGTGCTGCTTTGGGGTGGGTGCCTGGGCAGATTTTGGGTTTGGTGTCCAGCCAGCCTGGTCCGTGGGGCTTTATTTCATGTACCGGTCATCTGTGACATTAATTTCATCATTAACGCGTTCCATGCTGTGTGGTGATGGAGAGACCTAGAATTAATTGTCAGCTCCTTGCACAATTTGTTAAAATTCTCACCAAAGCCTTGAGGTCATCAGAAACTTTGCTGGTGAAAGTTGCAGAACAGCTGCAAGGAAAAAAAAAGGGTGAATTATGAGCATAAACATTTTGCTGTTTATATTTTTAAAGATGAAATGCCCTGTGTCCTGCCAAATTAATTGTCTTTCTGTGAAGGTTAAAGCTGTAGCACCCCCAGCAGCCTGGGAACAATAGAATAATCAAATTGGTTCTCAATCTTGGTCAGCAGCAGAGGGCTGGATTTGGCCAGCAAATATTGGGAGGGAAAACGTTTCTGTGCCATTGGATGTGTAAGGAACAAATGTCAGCAAGTTCCCCTCCCCCCCTAAATAAATAAACCCTCAGACATATTAAAAGCAGATTAAAATGCATCTCCTGTAAATCCTTTACAGTGCTGTGTTTTGAAGAGAATTGGAGTTTAGAATTTGCTTTTCCCACTCACTCATAATGTGTCTTTGTCTATAAAGTATCTGTTGTCTGGGAAAACAGTAACTGTGATGCTTTGGGAAAGGTTTTTGTGTCTTGCAGGCAGGAGATAATTCCTTTGGTGAGGGTAAAAAAAAAAAGGAAAAAAATAATAACAGCAACTGGTAATTTCCTACCATGGAAGTTAAAAGATGTAGAAACAAGGGAAGTGCCTGTATTTATTTAAATAGATATTTATTTTACGTGGATATTCAGGTTATTTGCTCTCTTGAAAATCCAGTCAGAATCTTAGAGTTGGCCTTTCCCTTCCTAAGGCAAAAACTGTAATTATTTCGGATTTTAATCAGCTAATGCAATATGTCCTCAAATCCAGCTTCTGTTTCCCGAGGAGGAGCCCTCAGCTGGAGTTCTGGGGGAAGAGCTGCACTTGGGCTGAGTGGAAGGGAGCACCAAAATCTCCCCTTATCCTTTGTCCTCTTTATTTGCAGCCCCGAGCTCTGGTGTAACTCGATCCCCAGTGGATCCCACTGCAGTAGGAGTGGGAAGCGCTGCTGGGGTTTGATGATTTTTTATTATTTCATCGGTTTGGAGTGGCTGCTTTGCTCCAACAGATAATGCCTGGCAGGGGCAAGGCATCCTGATCCGTGCAAAGGCATCACCAGAGCAGAGAGTTCCTTCTAGGAAAAGCAGGATTTCAGTTTTCCAAAGCTCTTAGGAGGAAAAATAAACCAGGACCAACAGCTTTTTTCTTGTTTTACTATAGCATTTGAAAACACTGCAATGCAGCTTTTATTTTTGATCCGTGGATTGGAAAGAGAAGGGTTCTGTTAAAACTCAAAAAACCAAACCAAACTATCAGTTTCCCCTCAGAGGAATTATGTCATCACGTAAGGAAAAAAAAAAAAAAAATATGACTGATTCAAGGGAAACATTAATTTTTTATTTTTCTGACTAGTAAGTCCAAATAAATTTATTTCTTCCCGATAAACACGGGGGAAAGGCTTTCTCCCTGAATTTCCCACTGTCATCTCCTGTTACACTTCCCTGGGGCCTTGGGCAAAAAAATTACAGCTCATGACTTGGTATTTCTGAGGAGCAGCAAAGAGGGAAAGTTTAACCACTTAGGCTTGAGTTTCCTTAGGCTGGTCTGGCTCAGAGCAGCTCCAGGGGCAGCCCCGGGCTCCTTCCCAGCCAGGTAAATCCCAGGAGTTGGGATTTGAGCCTGGCTTTTGGGGTTTGGGTTTATTTGGTGCCTCCTGTCCTTCTCTGAGCATGCTGCCTGTGAAGTGTGGAGGGTAAAAAAGCTTTTACCTTGAATTTCCCTCTGCTTAAAGCAGGCAAACCCCTCCGTGTTTCCATTCTGCCATCGGGTTTGGAATGCAAAAAAGCCTTTGAGGTGGATCTGCCCTCTTAGCAGGGCAGGAAAAAGGGGGATAAATCCCAAAGAAAAAGGAGAAATCCAGGGCTTGCTTTTTTGTGCTTGGCTGCCCAGGAGCCCTGAGCAGGCTGCAGCTTGGTTCTCTCTCTCTCTCTGCAGCCTCAAGGTGACTCCCTGATGGATTGTGTTGGCTGACAGACCTAAAAATGGGTTTTTCTAGCTGGTTTTTGTGCTGCTCGTGGGACAGCAAAGGGGCTGTGCCCTGCTCCTCTGTGTGCTTTCATCCCTGAGCACCTGGAATGGAAGGATGCAGGGAGCCTCAGCACCTGCTGGGATCATCCCTGCTTTAGGCTTGAGGCTTTAGCTTCATCCTCCCAGCCAGCTCTGCTGGAGAATCTTTCAGGAGATCTTGGTTAATGTGGGGTTTTTTTCCATGTTTTCCCCTCCTTTTTCTCGCCTCTTCCCGGGGGGTTGCTCCTGTTGGGAAGCAGTGCATCCCAAAGCTCCTGTTGTTCCCAGGAGGGGATGAAAGGCTCTCCAGTGTGCCTGTCAGCTGCTTTTGGTGCTGAGGGAGGGATTTGTAAAGCCAGGCTTAGCAGGAGCTGCTGAGCTCAGGCACAGCCTGCCCCTCTGTGCCCCAGCCCCTGGGAGATCCAGGAGAGCTGCGGGATCAGTGGGAGCATCCCCTGGGATTTCACTCACACCGGGAGGGTTCTGCTGCCTCAGCCCTGAAATATTCCACCTCAACAAATATCTGATGTGCCTCCAGGCAAACAGAGCCGGGGCTGCGGGTCACATTCCAGGGAGGGAATTCCTGGGCTGGGCTGGGAGCTGGAGCTTCCTCCGGGGTCCCGGGAAAGGAATTCCTGATCTTCCTCCTGGGTCCCAGGAAAGGAATTCCTGGATCTTCCTGTGGGTCCCCGGAAAGGAGTTCCTGGATCTTCCTCCTTGAGTCCCAGGAAAGGAATTCCTGAATCTTCCTTGTGGGTCCCAGGAAAAGAATTCTCAGATCTTCCTCCGGGGTCCCAGGAAAGAATTCTTGGATCTTCCTTTGGGTCACAGGAAAGAATTCTTGGATCTTCCTTTGGGTCCCAGGAAAGGAGTTCCTGGATCTTCCTCTTGGGTCCCAGGAAATAATTTTTGGATCTTCTTCCTGGGTCTCAGGAAAGAATTCCTGAATCTTCCTCTTGGGTCCCAGGGAAGGAGTTCCTGGATCTTCCCCCTTGAGTCCCAGGAAAGAATTCCTGATCTTTGTCGTGGGTCCCAGGAAATAATTCCTGGATCTTCCTCCTAGGTCTCAGGAAAGAATTCCTGAATCTTCCTCCTGGGTCTCAGGAAAGGAATTTCTGGATATTCCTCCTGGGTCCCAGGAAGGGAATTCCTCATCTTCCTCCTGGGTCCCAGGAAAGAAATTTCTGGATATTCCTTGTGGGTCCCAGGAAAGAATTATTCAGTCTTCCTCCTGGATCCCAGGAAATAATTCCTGGATCTTTCCTGTGGGTCCCAGGAAGGAATTCTTGAATCTTCCTTGTGGGTCCCAGGAAAGAATTCCTGGCTCTTCCTCCTGGGTCCCTCCCAGCCTGGAATATTCAGGGGAAGAAAGGAGAACAAAGATTGGTGGCTGGACGTGTCTCGAGCTGTGTTTTATTTTTCCAAAGTCTCATTCCATGACTGAGGAATAGGAAGATGGCAGCAGCTCTCCTGCCCAGCAGCACAGTAATTCTTGTCTAGTGACGAAAAAGAAGGGAAATCTTAGTTATTACACTTCCAAAACTTTCATTTTTTTCATAAAAACCTCCCCTTTTTTTTTAAAAGAAGCAAGATTACCATTTATATCACCCCAGAAAACAAGGGAACGTTGTTAGAAAAAATCTCTTTCTCAAAAGGAAACGTCTTTGAGCAGAAATAAATTCTGAGATGGAATTAAAAAAGAAACAACAGAAGCTTGGTAAGGGCCAAAAAGAGAACTATGAAATTCAAAAAGACAAAGTGGCATTTCAAATGATATTGCAGATAATCTCGCAGGTGACTTCACAGAGTCCCTCATCGACCCAGGTAATTTTTGATTCCATTAGAAAACAGAGGAAAGAAAATGAAGAAAACATCTTTTCTCTTTTTAAAAATAAAAATCCAGATCACCTCCCCTCCCCCCCTCCATCTGGAAGCAGGTTAGCTGACCTTAACAGCCTGAATTTGAAATAAAATATATATATTCATAATAAAAGAGAAGTGGATGCAAACCAAAAAAAGAAAAACGAAGAAAAAATTACTTTTAACAATCCCACTTTCTCCTTTCTTTTACACAAACACTGTTGTAAACACATTTAAAAAATGAACATTCTCTCTGGCAAACATTACTTTTGCCCCCACAGCCCAGGATTTAGGATTTTCCTGCGTGACAGCTGGATCCTGCAGCTTTTCCTCGTGTGTTCAGGAGGAGCTGAGCAGGCTGTGCTCATCCCCTGTGCCTCTGGGCTTTCATTTCAGCTCCCCTGGAATTCAGCCTCTATTTCCAGAGCTCAGCACTGACAGGGCTGGCTCAGGCTTTTTTTTTTCCCCTTTATTTTTTTTTTGCAGGTACCTGGGGAAGAGCCTGTGGATCATTGTTTATTTAGGAAAGAGCAAACTCAGGGTGAGCCCAGCGGGGCTGGATCCCTTTTTTAATTCCCTGCACGAGGGATAATTTCATTTACTGCAGAGCTGGTGTGGCTGTTCAGGGAGCTGCTCTCCAGTTTGATATTTAAAGGGATTTTTGTTCTCCATGTTATTTTCAGCAGCTTGTGTGGAATATTACAGCCAGGTGGCTGAGGAGGGGCTTGGCTCTGTTTTTCCAGGGTGTTGGTCAAGAATGGAACTGACCTGGAGCTGGATTTGTGCAAAAACCCCCGGATTTGGGGTTTCTGGATTTGGGGTTCTGTCCTGGGGCTGGATTTGTGCAAACCCCCCTGGATATGGCACAGGATGAGGATTTGGGGTTTCTGTATTTGGGGTTCTGTCCTGGGGCTGGATTTGTGCAAAACCCCTGGATGTGGCACAGGATGAGGATTTGGGGTTTCTGTATTGGGTCCTGGAGTTGGATTTGTTTAAAACCCAAATGGCACAGGATGAGGATTTGGGTTTCTGTATTTGTGTTTCTGTCCTGGAGTTGGATTTGTGCAAAAACCCAAATGGCACAGGATGAGGATTTGGGGTTTCTGTATTTGTATTTCTGTATTTGGGGTTCTGTCCTGGAGCTGGATTTGTGCAAAACCCCCTGGATGTGGCACAGGATGAGGATTTGGGGTTTCTGTATTTGGGTTTCTGTCCTGGAGCTGGATTTGTGCAAAACCCCCTGGATGTGGCACAGGATGAGGATTTGGGGTTTCTGTATTTGGGTTTCTGTCCTGGAGCTGGATTTGTGCAAAACCCCAAATGGCACTGGGTGAGGATTTGGGGTTTCTGTATTTGGGGTTTCTGTATTTGTGCTTTTGTCCTGGAGTTGGATTTGTGTAAAAACCCAAATGGCACAGGATGAAGATTTGGGGTTTCTGTATTTGGGTTTCTGTCCTGGAGCTGGATTTGTTTAAAACCCAAATGGCACAGGATGAGGATTTGGGGTTTCTGTATTTGTATTTCTGTATTTGTATTTCTGTCCTGGAGCTGGATTTGTGCAAAACCCCCTGGATGTGGCACAGGATGAGGATTTGTGTTTTTTGTATTTGGGTTTCTGGGTCATTTCTTTTTAGGATTTTTTTTTACCCCAGGGCTCGAGCAGAGCAAGAGTTTTCAAATGGGGCCTTTCCAAGCAAAACTTGGGAAGCTTTTCCCCTCTTCCCTGATTATCAAGAAATAAATTTATTTCTAGTGGCAGGGAGACTCCTGTGAAGCACTGAAGCAAATGACAAACATTGCTGGGCCATTATTCCAGTGGAAAAAAATCCCAAATATTCTCCTTTCCCACCTCAGAACCACAGGTATTGGGCTGAGTGGGATTCTCTTAGGACTGACCCAATTTTGTGAGGTGTTCCCAAGACAGAGCTGCTATTACTGTTCTTCATTCCCAATAAATTTCCAAATCTTTGCCTGCTCGACCCAATCTTTCCAGGTTTAAGCCATCCCTGTGTGGACAGCGTGGGCTGGGTGGGGTTGCTTTGATTTTCCTTTGAAATTTCCTCTGATTTTCCTCCTGAACTGTTTTCCTTCTGGAATTCCAGAAGGAAATATCCAGCCCAGATCAATGTGTGTTTTATGGATGAAGCTGCCCCTGTGTTTGCTTTTTTTTTTTTTTTTTTTTTTAGTTCTAAGAGTGCTGAGAACTCAGGTGTGAAAAGAGCTCCTGTTTATTGATGGTGCTGCTGGGGAGATGATTTACTCACAAGGAAAAGCAAGGCAATTTCCCTTTTGTGTTTCCTCAGGGGCTTCTTGTTTTTCTCTTTCCCCCAATCCCCTCTGGGCTTCCTTCTCCAAACCTAACCTGTCAAAAACACAGATTCTTACTGAAACCTTCCAAACTTAAAATCCAGGGCATGGCTTTCAACGAGCTAAGCTGCCAAACCACAGGAAAATGGGATTTTGGAGCCACTCTTGGGTTGTCTTTTCCCCCTCTGGTGCCTCCTTTTTTGGGGGTCCAGAAGGTTGAAACACTGAGCATCATTCCTGGGTAATTCCAGTCTTTTTTCTTTCCCTTGGGATGCACTGGTCAACCCTGGGGCTTGGATTTGTGTTGGCAAATTTGTTGAGTCTGGTGCAGTGAGATTTGGGGGTTTTATTTTGTTTTTTTGGGGTGATTTGGGGTATTTTGGGATGCACCAGTCAATCCATGGGGCTTGGATTTGTCTTGGCAAATTTGTTGAGCTTGGTGCAGTGAGATTTGGGGTTTTTATTTTGTTTTTTTTGGGGTGATTTGGGGTTTTTTGGGATGTCTTTTTCCTTTCCCTTGGGATGCACCAGTCAACCCTGGGGCTTGGATTTGTCTTGGCAAATTCGTTGAGCCTGGTGCAGTGAGATTTGGGGTTTTTGGGGTGATTTGGGGTTTTTGGGGTTTTTAGGATGATCTGTGACACTTTCTGCGTCCCAAAAAATTAAATCCTGGAGAGAATATTCCCCAGGGGAAACTCCCGTGGGTGCTCAAGGTTTCAAACTGTGCCAGGAGAATAAAAGCTGCTCAAAAAGAAGAAATTAGGGCTGCAATACTTATTTTTATTAATAAATATTTTTATTAACTCTTATTATTTTAGGAAGTGTTTGTTGAGCCTGGTGCAGTGAGATTTGGGGTTCTTATTTTGGTTTTTTGGGGTGATTTGGGGTTTTTTGGGATGCACCAGTCAATCCCTGGGGCTTGGATTTGTGTTGGCAAATTTGTTGAGCCTGGTGCAGTGAGATTTGGGGGTTTTGGGGTGATTTGGGGGTTTTGGGGTGATTTGGGGTGTTTGGGGTGATTTGGGGTGATCTATGACACTTTCTGTGTCCCAAAAAATTAAATCCTGGAGAGAATATTTCCCCAGGGGAAACTCCTGTGGGTGCTCAAGGTTTCAAACTGTGCCAGGAGAATAAAAGCTGCTCAAAAAGAAGAAATTAGGGCTGCAATACTTATTTTTATTAATAAATATTTTTATTAACTCTTATTATTTTATGAAGTGTTTGTTGAGCCTGGTGCAGTGAGATTTGGGGTTCTTATTTTGGTTTTTTGGGGTGATTTGGGGTTTTTTGGGATGCACCAGTCAATCCCTGGGGCTTGGATTTGTGTTGGCAAATTTGCTGAGCCTGGTGGAAATTAAGGATGCAATACTGATTTTTATTAATAAATATTTTTATTAACTCTTGTTATTTTATGAATTGTTTGTTGAGCCTGGTGCAGTGAGATTTGGGGTGATTTGGGGTTTTTATTTTGTTTTTTTGGGGTGATTTGGGGTTTTTTGGGATGCACCAGTCAATCCCTGGGGCTTGGATTTGTGTTGGCAAATTTGTTGAGTCTGGTGCAGTGAGATTTGGGGTTTTTGGGGTTCTTATTTTGGTTTTTTGGGGTGATTTGGGGTTTTTTGGGATGCACCAGTCAATCCCTGGGGCTTGGATTTGTGTTGGCAAATTTGTTGAGCCTGGTGGAAATTAAGGATGCAATACTGATTTTTATTAATAAATATTTTTATTAACTCTTATTATTTTATGAAGTGTTTGTTGAGCCTGGTGCAGTGAGATTTGGGGTTCTTATTTTGGTTTTTTGGGGTGATTTGGGGTTTTTTGAGATGCACCAGTCAATCCCTGGGGCTTGGATTTGTGTTGGCAAATTTGTTGAGCCTGGTGGAAATTAAGGCTGCAATACTGAGTTTTATTAATAAATATTTTTATTAACTCTTGTTATTTTATGAAGTGTTTGTTGAGCCTGGTGCAGTGAGATTTGGGGTTTTTGGGGTTTTTATTTTGGTTTTTTGGGTGATTTGGGTTTTTTTTTGGGATGCACCAGTCAATGCCTGGGGCTTGGATTTGTGTTGGCAAATTTGTTGAGCCTGGTGCAGTGAGATTTGGGGGTTTTGGGGTGATTTGGGGGTTTTGGGGTGATTTGGGGTGTTTGGGGTGATTTGGGGTGATCTATGACACTTTCTGTGTCCCAAAAAATTAAATCCTGGAGAGGATTTTTCCCAGGGGAAGCTCCCGTGGGTGCTCAAGGTTTCAAACTGTGCCAGGAGAATAAAAACTCCTCAAAAAGAGGAAATTAAGGCTGCAGTGCCACTTGTAATGTCGATCTGCTTTTCTCTGTCGGCCTTCCTGTGAGGAAACTCCAAGGATTTCATTCTGTGCTTTTTGCTGGCTTTACCTCTCTGTCCTGCCCAGCCTCGTGAAAATCCCTCCCTTGGGATTTGTTTCCTCCCCAAATTCCTCCTTCTGGGCTGCCTGAGGTGCCTCAAGGTTTTTCCATATATCCCTAAAATTCCATGATCCCATTTCCCCCTCAGCTCCCATGGCTTGGGGCTGCTCTGCTCAAATTCTGCCTGGATCACTGGAATTCCAGAGAGGATTTGGGGTGAATTTTCCCTCCCCAAATCCCTCCTGGATTTGCTGGTGCTTTGTGTTTTTCTCAGCATCCCCAGGGATGGGTTTTGTGTCTGGTTTTGTGGGGTTGATGTGTTTTATCTTAAAGTCACCCAAATACTCTCAGATTTTTTTTTTTTTTATCTCTCAGATTTTTTTTTTTTTTAATTTCCCCCTTTTTTTTTTTTTTGCTTGATTTGGGGTTGCTGCAGCCTTTAAAAATCCAGGTGTGGAGGCAGAGAAGTTGATTTGGGGTTGCTCAGGAATGCTTTGGCACTTTGGGTTTGGGTTTTTTTGGCAATATTTGGGTTTTTTTGCAGCTCCCCTGGAAGGCACACGTGGGCTGATGGTGCTCGTGTGGGAACTGGGGAAAAAAAAAACAAACCTTCATTAAAAAATTAAAGTTTTATTGGGTTTTTGACTCAAATAATCCTGGCAAAACAAAGCAAACACAGCAGCAAAAAAAAAATGCCCTCAAAATATCCAAGGTGGGATCCTTAAAGGATTCATTTCTGTATATTTATTTATAGAATTTACACAAATAGAATTTTTAAATTAAATATAATAGATTTATATTTATATAGTGTATATATACATTGTATATATAATTAATTTCTACAATGGATATAAATATAAAAATTATATAAATAAAATTATATATATAACAGATATAATTATATATATATTATTATATATTACTATATATATAATTTAAAAGTACTTTTTGCTTTTTATGGGAAATGCTTGTGATTGTCTCGTTGACACCGAGAATGGTGGATTTTATTTTTTTTTCCTGTGAGAAATGAGTATCCAGAGACAAAAATTTAAATATTTAATAGTAGTCTTTGCTGAAAGTGATTTATTTTTTCAGTGCCTCTCTCTGCTGAGAGAATTCCTTTTTCCTCCTTATGATGATGGGCAGGAGCTGCTCGTGGTTGGTGTAAAAATCTCTCTCCTGCTTCAGGGAATGGAGGGGAAAAAGGAAAAAAACTTGAAAATCTGGGCTGAAAAAAAGGAAAACCTTGAAAATCTGGACTAAAAAAAAAATAAACCCTTGAAAATCTGGGCTGAAAAAAGAAAATCTTGAAAATCTGGGCTGAAAAAAGGAAAAAACTTGAAAATTGAGCTGAAAAAAGCAAAAAACCTTGAAAATCTGATGAAAAATGGAAAAAACTTGAAAATTGGGCTGAAAAAAGAAAAACCATGAAAATCTGGGCTGAAAAAAGGAAAAACCTTGAAAATCTGGGCTGAAAAAAGGAATAAACCTTGAAAATCTGGTGAAAAAGGAAAAAAAGGAAATAGCTTGAAAATCTGGGCTGAAAAAAGGAAAACCTTGAAAATCTGGGCTGAAAAAGGAAAAACCTTGAAAATCTGGGTTTAAAAAAGGAAAAACCTTGAAAATCTGGGTTGAAAAAAGGAAAAAAACCTTGAAAATTGAGCTGAAAAAAGGAAAACCTTGAAAATCTGGGCTGAAAAAAGGAAAACCTTGAAATCTGGGTTGAAAAAAGAAAAACCTTGAAAATTGAGTGAAAAAAGGCAAAACTTGAAAATTGGGCTGAAAAGAAAACCTTGGAAATTGGCTGAAAAGAAAAGCCTTGAAAATTGGCTGAAAAAAGGAAAACTTGAAAATCTGGCTGAAAAAAGGAAACTTGAAAATTGGCTGAAAAAAGGAAAACTTGAAAATCTGGCTGAAAAAAAAAAACTGAAAATGTGGGCTGAAAAAAAAAAAAGGGCGAAAAACAACCCAAAATGTGCCAAAAATCCTCCAAGGAAACTCCTGGATCTTTGGCTGCACCTCCCGTCACCTTTTCCCCAAATCTCTTTTATTTATTTTTATTCTCCCCTCTCCTTTTCTATTTTCCCCCTTTCTCCCTTTTTATCTTGAATTTTCCTGGATTTTCTCCTCTTAGAATCTCTCCCTGTGCATTTTATATTTATATATAACAATGACACTGTTGCCCTTTAATTTTTAGTTTTGTTGCAATCTCCTAAAGCCTGTTCCACCCAGGATTTATCCCCAGCTCCATGGTGGCCTTGTCCCTCTCCTCTCTGCTTCTTCCTTGTCCTTCTTCCCTTTCCTTCTTTTCCAGGAGCTGCCTGAGCATGGGCTTTGTTTCCTGACTGGGAAATTTTGGTTTTTTGTGAAAAGGGAAAACCCCACAGTGTTCCCTAAATAACGACCAGACCATGGTAGTTTAGGAAGTGTGGAATTGTTTACAAAATAGACAATCCTGGAATTCAGGTTGGGAATGACCTTTAGGGTGATTGAATCCAGCTTTTCCCCTGGCCCCAAATTCCCAAATGGATTTTCAATCCCTCCACCACGTTCCTGATGATTTGGTCACCCTTCCTGGGAAGAGATTTTTCCTAATATCCACCTTTGGTCACCCTTCCTGGGAAGAGATTTTTCCTAATATCCACCTTGGTCACCCTTCCTGGGAAGAGATTTTTCCTAATATCACTTGGTACCTTCTGGGAGAGATTTTCCTATATCACCTTTGGTCACCCTTTTTGGGAAGAGATTTTTCCTAATATCCACCTTTGGTCACCCTTTTTGGGAAGAGATTTTTCCTAATATCCACTCTTGGTCATCTTTTTTGGGAAGAGATTTTTCCTCATATCTTTTTTCATCCTCAATTACTCTAAAATCCCCTCGTGTTAGAGGGGTCTCAGGCTTGATGATTTATGGCACCTTTCTTTCTCTTTTCTTCTACAAAGAATATTTTTCTGCCTTTTCACTAAGACTCTTAATTTGAATTTTTTTTTTTTTTTTATAATCAAAAGAATTACCAAATTCTCTTCTCCCATTGCTGTAAGGGACTAGGTGAACTGAAATGCTGGAGTCTGCTAAAAACAGGAGAAAATTGGGATAATTTTGGGTCTGGCAGTGACTTGCTTGCACCAGTGCAAGTCAATAATAATGAGGGAGCTGCTGCTCTGGGGATTGCTGTGTCAGAACTATGCAAAAATGTTGTTCAAGAGGATTTTTTTAATATCTGCCTTAGTTTTGGGAGACCTTTATACTTCCAATTCCTTGCTGGAAGAATCTTTTTTTTTTCCATGTCGTGCATCAAGGTGGAGGAACAGCTTTAAAATAATTCCCCAGGTTTGATTTCCTGGATTTGCAGACCCACACCAAAATAAGATCCTGCTTTCTGAGGACTTAAAAAGTTCTTTCTGCTGGCCCTGAGCCAAACTCCATCAGCTCCACAGAAATATTCATGAGGTAAATCAATAATTAAGCCCCCTCTGCAGAAGTAATGCTGGGTTTGACTCCAGTTGCTCTGCAATGCCTCTTCCTGCAGGGCTGCTTGGTTTCTTTGCTTTGCCAAATGAGTTTTAGGAATATTGCCAAGATTTAAGGATTTTGGGGGTTTTTGTGTTGGGTTTTTTTTGTTTTTTTTTTTTTTTTTGGTTTTTTTTTCACACTTTGGTTTGAAGTAGCGTATCCAGGTTATTCTGTATAAATTTCTTTGTTCTTTTTTTTTTTCACCTAGGCATTCTGAATTTTCCCCCACTGGGTGGTTTGCTGCTGTTCCAATGTTTTCACAGGGCAGGCTGACACAGAAAAGGGGTTGGGATTGGGCAGCAGCATCTCCTGAGTCAGTACAGCTGAATTTTGCCCTTTTCCTGACCTGCTTTCATTTTCTCCATTTGTTTTCAACCGTGTTTTCAATTCTCAGTGGAGATAAATGGCTTCAGGAGAAGGGGATGGATCCTGGTTATTTCTTCTTTCAGCAAAACAGCAACAACCTTGGAGCTGCAGCATCCCTGGGACTCGTGGGGAAAAAAAAAATTCCTTCCATCAGAAAAAGTTCTCTGTCATTCCAAGGGGAATTTTCAGGGCCACTTGGGAAGGGGGGGAGCCTTCAGCAAAGGTGGGCTCTCCATTTTCAAAGGGAGAGAAGGCTTTAATTCCTGCTCTGGGGGCTGGAGGGAAGGAAAAATTGTTTTATTCCACCTTCCCAGGGAGCAGCTCCATGTCTCAACCACCCCAATCCCATTGTGAGGGTTGGCTTTGAAAAGATTCCATCCTCCAGGCCTGCAGTTTTCCATCTTTTATTTATAAACCCTCTCCTGCAAGAGCACTTAAGGGTGCTGGAAACTACCTGGGAAATAATTCTCCATTAATTAAGCTGCTCCAGGTCTCGTGGCTCCATTAGCTGTGCCATAAATTTGGGGGGTGAGGTGCAATAAATCCTCCCTGAGATCCATAAAACTCCCTGGCCTGAGCACAGAGCCCAGGGTGACAATGACAGGGATTCAGCACAGCCCAGGGATTTGGGCTCAGCTGGGAGATTTGGAGGGTTTTTTGCAGTTTCCTTGACCAGGGGGTCAAGGGGATGGTTTTATTTGTGTTTATTATTATAGGGGATGCAGTTAGGAGGGAAAAAAACCTGCTGCTGCCTTCCCAGAGCTCCTGGCACCAGGGGACACAGGGATGTGGTTGGTGCCTTGTGGAGGCTGAGCTGGAGCAGAGCAGAAGGATAAAGCAGGGATTTATTGAATGGGATTTATTAAAAGGGATTTATTAAAGGCCTCACTGGACACACCTGGGCAGCACCCAAGATGAACACAGAATGGATCAGGAGGGCTCACATTTTAATGAGTTCTGCTCCACACTGGAGTTCATTGTGCAATTCCAGATCCAGGGTATGGAGCTCCATCCTCCTTGGTTTCCCTTCTCACTTCACCCTTGGGTTTGTTCCTGGGGCTGGGAGTTGTCCTTGGTCCCAGGCTGGAGCAGGAATTATTTTGTCTCCCTGCTCTGAGAAGAGAGCTCAGCATCACAAACACCCAGAACTACCCACTAAACCAGCACAGAATCTAAAAAAAAAATATCAAAGCTGAACCTCAAGGCATCCTGGTGACCTGGCAGCTTGTGACCTGCAGCCCCAGGTTGGTGCCTGGACCTGTGAGCCCCCTGCCCTGGGAACAGAGTGGGAAAGGGCTCTGGAGTGTGGGCAAGGGGCTCTGGAGTGTGGGCAATGGCTCTGGAGTGTGGGCAAGGGGCTCTGGAGTGTGGGCAATGGCTCTGGAGTGTGGGCAAGGGGCTCTGGAGTGTGGGCAATGGCTCTGGAGTGTGGGCAAGGGGCTCTGGAGGTGTGGGCAATGGCTCTGGAGTGTGGGCAAGGGGCTCTGGAGTGTGGGCAAGGGGCTCTGGAGTGTGGCAAGGGGCTCTGGAGTGTGGGCAAGGGGCTCTGGAGTGTGGGCAAGGGGCTCTGGAGTGTGGGCAAGGGGCTCTGGAGTGTGGGCAAGGGGCTCTGGAGTGTGGGCAAGGGCTCTGGAGTGTGGGCAATGGCTCTGGAGTGTGGGCAATGGCTCTGGAGTGTGGGCAAGGGGCTCTGGAGTGTGGGCAAGGGGCTCTGGAGTGTGGGCAAGGGCTCTGGAGTGTGGGCAAGGGGCTCTGGAGTGTGGGCAAGGGCTCTGGAGTGTGGGCAAGGGGCTCTGGAGTGTGGGCAAGGCTCTGGAGTGTGGGCAAGGGGCTCTGGAGTGTGGGCAAGGGGCTCTGGAGTGTGGGCAAGGGGCTCTGGAGTTGGGCAAGGTCTGGTGGGGCAAGTGGCTCTGGAGTGTGGGCAAGGGGCTCTGGAGTGTGGGCAAGGGGCTCTGGAGTGTGGGCAAGGGGCTCTGGAGTGTGGGCAAGGGGCTCTGGAGTGTGGGCAAGGGGCTCTGGAGTGTGGGCAATGGCTCTGGAGTGTGGGCAAGGGGCTCTGGAGTTGTGTGTGGGCAAGGGCTCTGGAGTGTGGGCAATGGCTCTGGAGTGTGGCAGGCTCTGGAGTGTGGGCAATGGCTCTGGTAGTGGTGTGGGCAAGGGCTCTGGAGTGTGGGCAAGGGGCTCTGGAGTGTGGGCAAGGGGCTCTGGAGTGTGGGCAAGGCTCTGGAGTGTGGGCAAGGGGCTCTGGAGTGTGGGCAAGCTTGGGTGTGGCAATGCTGGAGTGTGGGCAAGGGGCTCTGGAGTGTGGGCAAGGGGCTCTGGAGTGGAAGTTGGATGGGGCAAGGGGCTCTGGAGTGTGGCAAGGCTCTGGAGTTGGGCAAGGCTCTGGAGTGTGGGCAAGGGGCTCTGGAGTGAGTGGGCAAGGCTCTGGATGTGGCAAGGGGCTCTGGAGTGTGGGCAATGGCTCTGGAGTGTGGGCAAGGGGCTCTGGAGTGTGGGCAAGGGCTCTGGAGTGTGGGGCGAGTGGGCTCTGGAGTGTGGGCAAGGGGCTCTGGAGTGTGGGCAATGGCTCTGGAGTGTGGGCAAGGGGCTCTGGAGTGTGGGCAATGGCTCTGGAGTTGGGCAAGGGGCTCTGGAGTGTGGGCAATGGCTCTGGAGTGTGGGCAAGGGGCTCTGGAGTGTTCGTGGGGCAAGGCTGATGTGGAGGCTCGGATGTGCAAGGGCTCTGGAGTGTGGGCAGGGTGGTTCGCTTGGAGTGTGGGCAAGGGGCTCTGGAGTGTGGGCAAGGTCGGAGTGTGGCAAGGGGCTCTGGAGTGTGGGCAATGGCTCTGGAGTGTGGGCAATGGCTCTGGAGTGTGGGCAAGGGCTCTGGAGTGTGGGCAATGGCTCTGGAGTGTGGGCAAGGGCTCTGGAGTGTGGGCAATGGCTCTGGAGTGTGGGCAAGGGGCTCTGGAGTGTGGGCAATGGCTCTGGAGTGTGGGCAATGGCTCTGGAGTGTGGGCAAGGGCTCTGGAGTGTGGGCAATGGCTCTGGAGTGTGGGCAATGGCTCTGGAGTGTGGGCAATGGCTCTGGAGTGTGGGCAAGGCTCTGGAGTGTGGGCAAGGGGCTCTGGAGTGTGGGCAATGGCTCTGGAGTGTGGGCAATGGCTCTGGAGTGTGGGCAAGGGGCTCTGGAGTGTGGGCAATGGCTCTGGAGTGTGGGCAATCGCTCTGGAGTGTGGGCAAGGGGCTCTGGAGTGTGGGCAATGGCTCTGGAGTGTGGGCAAGGGGCTCTGGAGTGTGGGCAATGGCTCTGGAGTGTGGGCAAGGGGCTCTGGAGTGTGGGCAATGGCTCTGGAGTGTGGGCAAGGCGCTCTGGAGTGTGGGCAATGGCTCTGGAGTGTGGGCAATGGCTCTGGAGTGTGGGCAAGGGGCTCTGGAGTGTGGGCAAGGGGCTCTGGAGTGTGGGACCCCCCTGGCCAGCCCAGCAGCTGCTCAGGGTTGGGCTTTTGTCCCTTCCTGCCCTGCTGGGTTCTCCTCAGCTCTCCCTTTCCTTGCCTTTGTCCTCTGTGGAATCCTGAGATGGGTCAGAGCATCCCACACTGCTTTGGGACCTTCGATCCCACCCAGTGCCTCTCCTCCTGGGACACATCCCCCTGTCCAGGCTGCTCCAGCCTGGCCTGGGACATTCCAGGGCTCCAGGGGCAGCCACAGCTGCTCTGGGAAATTTTTTAGGGTCCCCCTGTGCTTCCGTGCTCTTGTGAGAATCTCTCATTTTGGGGGATGGTTTGAGGCTAAAAATCCCTCTGCACACTCAAATGGTTCCTCCCAGCCCCCCCAAAATCCAAGGAATCCAGCATTTTGGTGTGTGGCTGCTCAAGCAGTTGGGAATTGTGCTCTGAGCCATCTCACCTTGCCCGTGGTTTTTATGAGGTTTATTTTGGGATGGAGCTGGGAGTGGATTGAGGTGCCTGAAGGTGAGGTGTCACCTCCCTTCCCATCACAGCCTGCACACCCCGGGCTGAAAATCAGCCTGGCATTCCACTGGGGCTGCTCGCTCTCCTTCTGAGCACTGAGCTCTCCTCATTTCCCCTCTCTGGGGAATTCTGGGGGGTCGAGGCTCATTTCTTTATTTCTCAAACCAGGAAGTGTATTTGGTTATCTTTAATTTCTTTAGCTGAGGCTGCGTTAGCTTCTGGTGGCAGCGCTGCTCTGAGATGTTGCTTTGGTAAATTCAGGATTTATGGTGAAAATCCTTCCTCTTTATTTTTTTTTTTTTTAAATGCCATTAAACTCAATAGGAAACCACAGAAGTGCAATAATGATTGTCAATATATGTGAATAGAATTCCTGGTGTTATCCAGGGGCCAGAGCAGAATCTCTGTGCCTGTCAATACAACTTCAGCAGGAATTGTGGGGGTGGATCAGAGCACTTATCCCAGCCATTCTGCAGCAGTGGCACAAGTTAATGGAACAGATTGTCAGGGGGACTGTTGGAAGGAAGGGAAATGTGATTTATGGATGGCAGATAATACACTGCATGTCATGAGGAAGTTTGGAAAATAATATATGGAGGTGCACGGATGGAATCGTTGGCATCGCTCAGAAAATAACATTTTATTTCTGGCTGCTTACTGCTTGAATTACTTCTTGATTTTGATATTTAATGCAGGATGAGTTACATTTAAAAACAAAAAAAAACCCAGGAAAGCTGTTGTGTCACTTCTGAAGGTGACAATAGGGAGAAACTGCTGCTTGGGAACACGCTGAAAATTGGGATTTTTCATGGTTGCTCATTGTCCCTTCTGGTTTGGGGCAAACCTTTTGGATCTGGAGGGTGCTGCCTTTGTGGGGTGGGTGTGGATTTTGTTGCCTTGGTGGAAAACCTGTCAGGAATTCAGAGCTTACAAGAACAGCAGGAACAAACCCCAGCAAGCTGTGTGGATGTGGCAGTGAGGAGCTGGGGCCACAGCAGGAAGGCTCAGGAAGATCCCAGCATTTCTCAGATCACAGAATCCAACCAGGAACTGCTGGACAAAAAATGAGGATTAATGTGGATTTGAAGCACCAACCCCCTCCCCAAAACCCCACAACTGCTCTCCTTTTGTGCAGCCAGTGAGGATGCTCCGTGATCCCCCACAGTTCCTTGATTTCCTTCAGGAATTTCCAGCCTTTCAGCATCCCCCAACAAAACTCCTGAGGAGGAAAACCTGACCCGTGGAGCACATTTATGGGCTGGTGGTTTCCATTTCCAGCTTTTATAAATCCCATTTGCAGGGCAGTGCCTCTCCCAAGCTGTGTGGAGGACAATTAGGATGGAATTGCTCTTTTTTTGGGGGATTCTCTGGCATTCCAGGTGTGGGGTGCTCTGTGGAAGGGCTGGATTGATGGGATGAGGAATGAAGGGAAGAAATGGGAATAAAGGGAATTTGAGGCTGTGTGTCTGTGGGATTTTTGGCCTGGAGCTTGGGATGAGCAAGGTGGGGGTAAGGAGGTAAAATGTGGAGAATCTGGGAAACAGTTCTGGGATATTTGGGCAGCCCTGCTCGTGCTGGGAGTGCAGGGCTTTGGTGGCGTGGGAAGCTGTGGAGAGGCAGAATTTGGGGTGGGTGCTGGCTGGGCTCCCCACTTTCCTGGGAATGGGGCAGTGTGGGGGAGATCTGGAATGAGGACTCACCTGCCTTACAAGGGGGTGACCCCAAACCCAGGAGTTACTTTGGAAATCACCTCCTGCTCCTGGAACTCCAGAACCCCAGGAGCAAAGCCCTCCCTGCCTGCTTTACCCCTGGAGCTGGAGGGGTGGGAGCTCCTGGCGTGACCTCTTGGGATGAAAGCAGGACAAAAGCAGAGAACTGAGCAGAGCCTTGGAGCAGCTGCTGGCTGGCACCCCAAAACCCATGGAATTCCAGCCACTGCCCAGCTCTGAACGCCTCCTTGGGGTGTCCTGGAGAAGGGGGAGCCCCAGGAGCTTTGCTGGCAGATGAGAAGGGCGCTGCACGGCCGTGCTCCAGAGAGGATTTGTGTTTTTATAAATGCGGAGCTGGGGGAGCAGGGCTGTGTCTGAGGGGGTGATGGGGCTTGGAGGGGTCACCCCAAGCTGGGCATTGTTTGGCTCGAGGTGTATCCATGTGGGAATGCCAGCCCTGGGGTCACCTGGGAGTCAGGGAGCTCTGGTGACACCAGTGCCACTCCAGGTGTCATCTGGAGTGTAGCCTGCTTCCAGGTCTGAGGTCGTGGGTTTTTAAAGTTCTGCTTTTCTGATGTTTCGGGTTTCCTGAACTTCTTTCCCCAAGAAAAGTGGAAAAATATTGTTGTAACAACATCTAGGATGTACATTCCTTCTGGGAAGGAGGATTTCCCTTGATGCCCCAATGGTTGGACCAACGTGGGTGAAGAGGTTTGGTCTGGAGAAAATTGTATGTGAGAGAGAACCATCCCTAATAAAAGCAGGATCAGCCTCCCTATGATTTAGAGCCCGTGTCGCCAGAAACAATGACACTGTTGCCCTTTAATTTTTAATTTTGTTGCAATCTCCTAAAGCCTGTTCCCCCCAGGATTTATCCCCAGCTCCATGGTGGCCGTGTCCCTCTCCCTCTGCTTCTTCCTTGTCCTTCTTCCCTTTCCTTCTTTTCCAGGAGCTGCCTGAGCATGGGCTTTGTTTCCTGACTGGGAAATTTTGGTTTTTTGTGAAAAGGGAAACCCACAGTTTTGTTTTTTAAATAACAACCAGACCATGGTAGTTTAGGAAGTGTGGAATTGTTTACAAAATAGACAATCCTGGAATTCAGGTTGGGAGTGACGTTTAGGATGAATGATGCGTGTGGAAAATTATATATAAGGGAGAATGAAATTTAATTAAAAGGATATTATCCTTCTTGATGATTTCCCAGAAACTGGACACTGGAGGGTTTTTGGTGCTGAGGGTGCAAATCCCAGCACTTTCTGAGCAAAGTGCAAGTTCAGGGGGACACAGCTGGGATGGGCTTGGCTGAGTTGGGTCCAGGTTTTGGTGACATTTTTGTGTGTCCAGCACAGAAATGGGACCAGTGCAGTGCTGGGGCTGCACTGGGGTGATTTGGGGTCACCTTGGGCTCTGCAGAGTTTGGGACCTGCAGAGCTCAGGTTGGCAAAGCTCTGGGCTTGGCTCACAGCACAGCTCCCACTGCTCTGGAGGGGTGAGAGGCAGAGCTTTGGGGATATTTACAGGGTATTACCCCAATATTTACAGGGTATTACCCCAACATTTACAGGGTATTCTGATATTTACAGGGTATTACCCCAATATTTACAGGTTATTGCCCCGATATTTAGAGGGTATTCTGATATTTACAGGGTATTACCCCAATATTTGCAGGTATTTGATATTTACAGGGTATTACCCAATATTTACAGGATATTACCCCAATATTTACAGGGTATTCTGATATTTGCAGGATTATTACCCAAATATTTACAGGATTATTCCCCAATATTTACAGGATTATTCCTCCATATTTACAGGATTATTAACCTAAATTTACAGGATTTTTCCACCATATTTCCATGATTATGCCCCAAATTTCCAGGATTATTCCCCAATATTTCCAGGATTATTTCCCAATATTTACAGGATCATTCCCCATATTTACAGGATTATTCCCCAATATTTACAGGATTATTAAACTAAATTTACAGGATTTTCCCCCATATTTCCATGATTATGCCCCAAATTTCCAGGATTATTCCCCAATATTCCAGATTATTCCCCCACATTCCCATGATCATTCCCCCATATTCCCATATTCATTCCCCCACATTCCCATGATCATTCCCCCATATTCCCATATTCATTCCCCCACATTCCCATGATCATTCCCCCATATTCCCATGATCATTTCCCCACATTCCCATGATCATTCCCCCATATTCCCATGATCATTCCCCCATATTCCCATATTCATTCCCCCACATTCCCCTGATCATTCCCCCATATTCCCATGATCATTCCCCCATATTCCCATATTCATTCCCCACATTCCCCTGATCATTCCCCACATTCCCATGATCATTCCCCCATATTCCCATGATCATTTCCCCACATTCCCATGATCATTCCCCCATATTCCCATGATCATTCCCCACATTCCCATGATCATTCCCCCATATTCCCAGGATCATTCCCCACATTGCCATGATCATTCCCCCACATTCCCATATTATTCCCCACATTCCCAGGATCATTCCCCACATTCCCATGATCATTCCCCGACATTCCCATGATCATTCCCCCATATTCCCATGATCATTCCCCCATATTCCCATGATCATTCCCCATATTCCCATGATCATTCCCCCACATTCCCATGATCATTCCCCCACATTCCCAGGATCATTCCCCATATTCCCATGATCATTCCCCACATTCCCAGGATCATTCCCCCTCATTCCCCAGGAGGGGAGGGCAATTCCCTCCCCCTGCTGCTGCTGCTGTTCCAGCTGTGACATCACCCCGGGACCAGATGCCACCTTGGATTTACCAGCAGAGCCAGGATGGCTTTGGAGCACCCAAAATATCCCCTCACCCAATCCTCCCCTTCCCAGGGCACCGAGCAGCTTCCTCTGGGGGAAATTCAGCTTTCCAGCCTGGGAAAGGGCACGAGGAAGTGCCTGGAATGTCTTTTATCTCATGGAATTTCTCTTCTTTTTGCAGCAAGGGAAGCCCTACGTCTTTGACCGGGTGTTGCCTCCCAACACAACCCAGGAACAAGTTTATAATGCCTGTGCCAAGCAGATTGTCAAAGGTAGGAGGGTTTTGTTCATTTTCCCTCCTTTAGGGGAGGGAAAAGAATTTATTGCTGTGCCCTCCAGCTGTTTAAACGCTGCATGATTAATGTTTGGGTGTCTGAAGGAGAGTTTAGCATACTTAGCATAAAATAATTCCATTTTTAAAGGGTTTGTCTGTGTGGGAAAATAAAGCCAAACAAAAAAAAAAAAACAAAAAAACCCCACAAAAACAAAAAAGCAAACAACAACAACAAAAAAAACCAAACCAAAAAAACAAAACCAAAAAAAAAAAAAAAAAAAAAAAAGAAAAAGAGTTAAAGGAATTGCAGCAGTTCTGCATTTTCCCCATACAAATTTTGGATTTTGGGGATCTGAGGGGTAAAAAGTGTTTTTTTGGGTGCAGGAGGACACATTTTACAGTGCAGGCTGTAAAAGTGAAGGGGGGGAGTGTGGAAGTTTGGGATTTGCTCTGCAGAGAGTTTGCCTTTAAAACGGGAATGGCACCTCGGGGAAAACTCCTTTATTTTCTCTCTGGGGTCTGGTCTAAAATCTTAGAAAATTTAGAAAATTTAGAAAATCCTCCCCCAAAAATCCCCCCTCGATGCTGACCCCTCCCACTCGTTTGCACCACGAGGTTTATTTTTATTTTTAATAGGAAAAGGATTTTTTTTTTTTTTTTTTTTTTTTTTTTTTTGCTAATTGGGAAGGGAAATTGCTTAATTGGGAAGGGAAATTTCCTGCAGAAAATGCAAATATTGATGCCAATTCTGGGCAGTTTTCTTATGTAACAGTTGATTAATCAGGTTATTTTCCCCATGGCCAGGAGCTCAGGTGAATTCACCATTTTTCCCCTTTTTTACTCTTTATTCCTCTTTTCTCCCCTTTTTCTTCTCTCTTCCCCTTTTTTCTTTTTCCCTCCCTTTTTCCTTTTTCCCCTCTTTTTTCCTTTTTTCCCTCTTTTTTACTCCCTTTTTTTCCTTTTTTCCCTTTTTTTTCTCTCTTTTTCCCTCTTTTTTCCTTCTCCCTTTTCCTTTCTCTTTTTTCCTTTCTTTTTTCCTTTTTTTCCCTTTTTTTCTTTTTTTCCCTTTTTTTCCCTTTTTTTTTTTTTCCTTTTTTTCCTTTTTTCCCCTTTTTTTTCCCTTTTTTTTCTTTTTTTTCCTTTTTTTCTTTTTCCCTTTTTTTTTCTTTTTTCCCTTTTTTCCCCTTTTTTTCTCTTTTTTCCCCTTCTTTTTTAACTCCTCCCTTTTCCCCCTTTTTCTCCCTTTTTTCTCCCTCTTTTCTCCCTTTTTTCCTCTTTTTTCCCTTCTCCCCCTTTTTTCCTTTTCCCTTTTTTTCCCCTTTTTTCCCCTTTTTTTCCTCTTTTTCCCTTTTTTTAACTCCCCTCCTTTTCTCCCTTTTTTCCCCCATTTTTCCTTTTCTTTCCCCTTTTTTTTTAACTCTCCTCCTTTTCCCCTTCCCCCCTTTTTTTCCCTTTTTTTCCCTTTTTCCCCCTTTTTTCCATAAGACAGAAAATTCTAAAAAAAAAATCTAAACCCCAAAATGTGAAGTATATAAGAATATACATATAATAACATTTAATATATATATAATAATATCTATAAATTGATTTAATTTTCTCCAGGCTGGTTTGAAATGCAATTCACTTTTTCTTTCCTCTTTCCCACAGATATCTTACAGGATATTTGAGAGATTTTTCTCCCAGAAAAGGGGAAATGCCAATAATCCAGCAATTCTCTCATTTAAAATCTATTATTTTATTATTTTTTGCCCTAAATTAGCTCAAAACCTCTTATATTTTCCCTTTTTTTTTATTCCTATTTGGGCTTCAGCGCTGCCAAAGATTTTAAAAATGTGGATATTTCAGTTTGAGGGTGTCTTGGGGGAGGATTTTTGATTTTTTTCCTCCTTTTTGCAGATGTTCTGGAAGGTTACAATGGCACAATCTTCGCTTATGGCCAGACCTCGTCAGGAAAAACTCACACCATGGAGGTAAAAGGAGATCAGGGGGAAAAGGGTGAAAGAAATCACAGGTTTAGCAAAAGAAATCACCAATGTGCCAAAATTTATCTCGAGAAATCACAAATTGGTCAGAAGAAATCGCGAATTGTCGAAATAAATCGCGAATTTATCAAAATAAATCATGAATTTATCGAAATAAATCATGAATTTATCAAAATAAATCACGAATTTATCGAAATAAATCGCGAATTTATCGAAATAAATCACGAATTTATCGAAATAAATCACGAATTTATCGAAATAAATCACGAATTTGTCAAAATAAATCACGAATTTATCAAAATAAATCACGAATTTATCTAAATAAATTACAAATTTAAATAAATAAATCACAAATTTAAATAAATCACAAATTTTTCAAAATAAATCGCGAATTTTTCTAAATAAATCACAGATTTAAATAAATCATAAATTTATCTAAATAAATCACGAATTTTTCAAAATAAATCACGAATTTGTCAAAATAAATCACGAATTTTTCTAAATAAATCACAAATTTATCAAAATAAATCACAAATTTAAATAAATACATCACAAATTTAAATAAAAAATCACAAATTTAAATAAATCACAAATTTATCTAAATAAATCACGAATTTGTCAAAATAAATCACGAATTTTTCTAAATAAATCACAAATTTATCAAAATAAATCACAAATTTAAATAAATACATCACAAATTTAAATAAATAAATCACAAATTTAAATAAATCACAAATTTATCTAAATAAATCACGAATTTGTCAAAATAAATCACGAATTTTTCTAAATAAATCACAAATTTATCAAAATAAATCACGAATTTTTTAAATAAATCACAAATTTTTCAAAATAAATCACGAATTTGTCAAAATAAATCATGAATTTGTCAAAATAAATCACGAATTTATCAAAATAAATCACGAATTTTTCAAAATAAATCACAAATTTATCAAAATAAATCACGAATTTTTCTAAATAAATCACGAATTTATCAAAATAAATCACGAATTTATCTAAATAAATCACGAATTTAAATAAATAAATCACAGATTTAAATAAATCACAAATTTATCGAAATAAATCACGAATTTATCAAAATAAATCACAAATTTGTCAAAATAAATTGTAAATTTATCAAAATAAATCACAATCTTGTCAAAATTAATCGTAAATTAATCTAGAGAGATCACAAATTTATCAAAATAAATCACAAATTTATCAAAATAAATCACAACTCTATCTAAATAAGCCACAAATTTAAATAAATCCCAAAATAAAATAAATAATAAAAACCAAATAAATCACAAATTTCTTAAAGTAAATCACAAATTTATTAAAATAAGTCACAAATTTATCTAATTACATCACGAAATAAATAATAAACAGCAAATAAATCACAAATTTCTTAAAGTAAATCACAAATTTATTAAAATAAGTCACAAATTTATCTAATTACATCACAAAATAAATAACAAACAGCAAATAAATCACAAATTTCTTAAAGTAAATCACAAATTTATTAAAATAAGTCACAAATTTATCTAATTACATCACAAAATAAATAACAAACAGCAAATAAATCACAAATTTCTTAAAGTAAATCACAAATTTATTAAAATAAGTCACAAATTTATCTAATTACATCACAAAATAAATAACAAACAGCAAATAAATCACAAATTTCTTAAAGTAAATCACAAATTTATTAAAATAAGTCACAAATTTATCTAATTACATCACAAAATAAATAACAAACAGCAAATAAATCACAAATTTCTTAAAGTAAATCACAAATTTATTAAAATAAGTCACAAATTTATCTAATTACATCACAAAATAATAATAAACAGCAAATAAATCACAAATTTCTTAAAGTAAATCACAAATTTATTAAAATAAGTCACAAATTTATCTAATTACATCACAAAATAAATTACAAACAGCAAATAAATCACAAATTTCTTAAAGTAAATCACAAATTTATTAAAATAAGTCACAAATTTATCTAATTACATCACAAAATAAATAATAAACAGCAAATAAATCACAAATTTATTTAGAATAAATGGCAAGCAGAGCACATCAGGTGTGGTTTGTCCTCGTTTTTATGGGGTTTTCCCATGGTTTGGGTTTTTGGGTCAGCAGAAGGTTTTCCATGGTTTGGGGTTTTTGGGTCAGCTGGAAGGTTCATGTTTGGTTTTGGTCAGTGGAAGTTTCCGTGGTTTGGGGTTTTGGGTCGCGAAGGTTTTCCTGTGGTTTAGAGTTTGGTTTTTGGGGTCAGCCAGAAGGGTTTTCCTGTGATTTTGGGTCGCAGGAGGGTTTTCATTGGTTTGGGTTTTTGGGGTCAGCCAGAAGGGTTTTCCTGTGGTTTAGAGTTTGGTTTTTGGGGTCAGCTGGAAGCTCTTTCACTGTTCCTGCTGGAATTCCGGGATTTCATCCTCACCGAGGCTGCTCCTGGCCACCGGGGGTCCTGAGGCAGCGCAGCCCGCAGCCCGGCTGGGAGAGCTCACGCTGAGCTGGGCTGAGTTCAGAGCCAGTTCACCCTGAGCTGGTGGCAGTTCAGAGCTCTAGTTCAGCTCACCGAGCTGGGCTGAGTTCAGTGCAGCTCACCCCGAGCTGGGCTGAGTTCAGAGCCAGTTCACCCTGAGCTGGGCTGAGTTCAGGCAGTCACCCTGAGTTCAGTGCAGCTCACCCGAGCTGGGCTGAGTTCAGAGCAGTCACCCGAGCTGGGCTGAGTTCAGAGCCAGTTCACCTAGCTGGGCTGAGTTCAGGCAGTCACCCCGAGCTGGGCTGAGTTCAGTGCAGCTCACCCTGAGCTGGGCTGAGTTCAGAGCCAGTTCACCCGAGCTGGGCTGAGTTCAGAGCCAGTTCACCCTGAGCTGGGCTGAGTTCAGAGCCCGTCACCCGAGCTGGGCTGAGTTCAGGCAGCTCACCCTGAGCTGGGCTGAGTTCAGAGCCAGTTCACCCCGAGCTGGGCTGAGTTCAGAGCCAGTTCACCCTGAGCTGGGCTGAGTTCAGAGCCAGTTCACCCCGAGCTGGGCTGAGTTCAGAGCCAGTTCACCCCGAGCTGGGCTGAGTTCAGTGCAGCTCACCCGAGCTGGGCTGAGTTCAGTGCAGCTCACACTGACTGGCTGAGTTCCCCTGGCAGAAGAAGGCAGCTGGGCTGGATCTGATCTGCTGGGCTGGATCTGATCTGCTGGATCTGATCTGCTGGGCTGGATCTGCTGGGCTGGATCTGCTGGGCTGGATCTGCTGGGGAGGATCTGATCTGCTGGACTGGATCTGATCTGCTGGATCTGATCTGCTGGGCTGGATCTGTTGGGCTGGATCTGATCTGCTGGGCTGGATCTGCTGGGCTGGATCTGATCTGCTGGGCTGGATCTGATCTGCTGGGGAGGATCTGATCTGGTGGATCTGATCTGGTGGATCTGATCTGGTGGATCTGATCTGCTGGGCTGGATCTGATCTGGGCTGGATCTGATCTGCTGGGCTGGATCTGATCTGCTGGGCTGGATCTGCTGGATCTGATCTGCTGGATCTGATCTGGGCTGGATCTGATCTGCTGGATCTGATCTGCTGGATCTGATCTGCTGGATCTGATCTGCTGGGCTGGATCTGCTGGATCTGATCTGCTGGATCTGATCTGGGCTGGATCTGCTGGATCTGATCTGCTGGATCTGATCTGGGCTGGATCTGATCTGCTGGATCTGATCTGCTGGATCTGATCTGCTGGGCTGGATCTGCTGGGCTGGATCTGCGGGGGAGGATCTGATCTGCTGGACTGGATCTGATCTGCTGGATCTGATCTGCTGGGCTGGATCTGCTGGATCTGATCTGCTGGATCTGATCTGCTGGACTGGATCTGATCTTCTGGATCTGATCTGCTGGGCTGGATCTGCTGGATCTGATCTGCTGGGCTGGATCTGCTGGGCTGGATCTGATCTGGGCTGGATCTGCTGGGCTGGATCTGCTGGGCTGGATCTGATCTGCTGGATCTGATCTGCTGGGCTGGATCTGATCTGGTGGATCTGATCTGCTGGGCTGGGTCCTCAAGTTCCCCTGGGGAGAAGAAAGCAGCTGGGCAGGATCTGCTGGGCAGGATCCCTGAGTTCTCCTGGGGGGGAGAGGGTATCTGGGCTGGATCTGCTGGGAGGATCTGCTGGGCTGGATCTACTGGGCAGGATCCCTGAGTTCTCCTGGGGGGAGAGGGTATCTGGGCTGGATCTGCTGGGGGGATCTGCTGGGAGGATCTGCTGGGCAGGATCTGCTGGGCAGGATCCCTGAGTTCTCCTGGGGGGAGAGGGTATCTGGGCTGGATCTGCTGGGGGGATCTGCTGGGAGGATCTGCTGGGCAGGATCTGCTGGGCAGGATCCCTGAGTTCTCCTGGGGGGAGAGGGTATCTGGGCTGGATCTGCTGGGAGGATCTGCTGGGAGGATCCCCAAGTTCCCTGGGCTCTGTGTCCTCAGGGGAAGCTGCACGACCCTCAGCTGATGGGAATCATCCCCAGGATCGCTCATGACATCTTCGACCACATCTACTCCATGGATGAGAACCTGGAATTCCACATCAAGGTAAGCCTGGAGTGACCTGCCCTCTGAGGGGGTGGGATTTTCCTGGGAAATCTGCCTTGCAATGTTCTGGGGGGTTTGGGGTTTTTTTTCTCCATCCCTTTTCCTAAAATTCCAATATTTATTACCGATGGTGCTTCCTAGGAATCACTTCATGTTGGAGAGTGGTGAAGCTTTAACCAAACTGTCACCCTAAAAACTGAACCAGCTCTGGAAATTCCTGTCACATTGGGAATCCCAGATTTTTTCCAGTGGTTCCTCCCAAGGCTGGTGAATTTTTAACCAAACTGTCACCCTAAAAACTGAACCAGCTCTGGAAATTCCTGTCACATTGGGAATCCCAGATTTTTTCCAGTGGTTCCCCCCAAGGCTGGTGAATTTTTAACCAAACTCTCACACTCTAAAAACTGAACCAGCTCTGGAAATTAATGGCATTTTCTCCCTTCTCTCTCTGAAGGGATCCATTTGGAGTGTGGTCTCTCCTCTGTAGGGGGAGTTGGTTTCCAATGGAAAATATTAAATCTGGGTTGTTGGAATCAGCTGGTCCAGAGGAGGGCTTTAAATGGGGAAGTAAAGGCAAAAATGCAATTTTTATATATATATATATATCTGTATTTAACAGCAGTTTTATATGGAAGGTTCAACTCATCTGTGTCAAAAGCCCAGTTGTTATTTTTCAGATGAGAGAAAATGAGGCTTTACTAAATTCCAGGAGTTTATTGATACCCAGAATGCAGCCAGGTGGTTTTCCAGCTAAATAATCTGGACAAACCTTAATTTGGGAAGGGTTAGGCCCTACTCCCCTCACAGATTTCTGTTTCCTTCTGTGAGTCAAATCCCCTTTTACTAAGAAACTCATTCATTTAATCATTTTCTGTTTTTTTCTTTTTTTTTTTTTTGGAGGACAGTTGTCTCTCTTTGTTCCACCAAAGCTCATTTTCGTTTTCTTCTTTGGATTTGATTCAGGGCAGAGCCATCACATGTGCTTCATTTCAAAGTTTAATTCAATATAAATTGCTGAGGCTCATGGAAATCAAATGGTAAAGGTGCTCTCTGCTTTTGGGGAGGGTGAAAATCAATTTAATATTTTTGCACTCCTCAAATCTATCCCTTCTCACGCTGCAGCTGCACAGATGTGGCAGGAGCTGCATTGCTTTGATTCACTTCAATATTTTTTTTGTCAGTTTTGTCTATGTCACCAAAAAAAAAGCAAAAATAAAAAGGAAGATAAGGTTTGCCTGCAGGTGTATTTTCCTGATGAATCGCTGATAAATGGGGGAAGATCAGTGGCTTGTAAATCATTCAAGGTACAAATGTGTTCCCCTGAAAGATGGAATTCAAACTGTGTGGGAGGTGGGGTTTTATTTTTAGTTTGCTGCTTTGACAGGGATGGAAGCACAGAGACAGCAAGGCATTAAATCAGCACTGTTCAAATCTGTGATGTTTGTGATTATTTAATTAGGTTTCCTACTTCGAGATATATTTGGACAAAATAAGGGACCTGCTGGATGGTAAGTTCTGTGTTTTTTACTCCTTATTTCATCCAGAGCCTTGAAGCCGAGCCTGAGGGGCAGCAGTGACTTTTTTTGGGAGGGGTTTAAATGAAAACTGGAGGATTTTGCAGCTTCAATCATCTGCTCTGCCTCGTGTGCACCTGCAGAGCACGAGCCTTGTTAGGAATCACAGAGGGTTTCAGAGCCTGCCAGGCACTGGGGGTTCTGCAAGGAAAACTGATTTCAAAAATCACTTTTAATTTTAAAATCCCTTCGGGGGGGTGGCTTGGAATGATCCCCTGCTTCTGCCAGGCAGTCTGCTGGGGAGGATGTGCTGCTCTCACAGCTCGACCTCTGCAGGTTGTGTGTGATGGAAAGGGAATTTTGTTAATCAGGGTGAGGACAGAGAGGTGGAAATGGCTGTGAAGGTGGAAATGTGTGTAAAAATAGAAATATCTGTGAAGGTAGAAATGGCTGTGAATATAGAAATGTGTGTAAAGGTAGAAATGTGTGTAAAATTAGAATATCTGTAAGGTAGAAATGGCTGTGAATATAGAAATGTGTGTAAAGGTAGAAATGTGTGTAAAATAGAAATTCTGTAAAGGTAGAAATGGCTGTGAAGGTAGAAATACCTGTGAAGGTAGAAATATGTGTAAATGTAGAAATGGCTGTAAAGGTAGAAATATGTGTAAAATAGAAATGTCTGTAAGGTAGAAATATGTGTAATGTAGTAAAATGTGTGTAAAGGTAGAAAATATCTGTAAAGGTAGAAATACTGTGAAGGTAGAAATGTGTGTAAATGTAGAAATGCTGTAAATGTAGAAAATCTGTAAAGGTAGAAATGGCTGTGAAGGTAGAAATGTGTGTAAAGGTAGAAATATGTGTAAAGGTAGAAAATCTGTGAAGGTAGAAATGGCTGTGAAGGTAGAAAATCTGTAAATGTAGAAATGTCTGCAAAGGTAGAAATGGCTGTGAAGGTAGAAATATCTGTAAAGTTAGAAATGTGTGTAAAGGTAGAAATGTCTGTAAATATAGAATTATCTGTAAAGGTAGAAATGGCTGTAAAGGTAGAAATATCTCTAAAGGTAGAAATGGTGTAAAGGTAGAAAATCTGTGAAGGTAGAAATGGCTGTAATGTAGAAATATCTGTAAATGTGGCTCTGAGCTGTTCTGAATTCCAGGCTGCTCTCCTGTCTCCTCTGCTTTGCCAAACCCCAGCTTAGTCTGGGTTTATTTCATTCACCCAAGCAATAAAAGCTTTTGTGCCCCAGAGTTAAATTTAAATAATCAGGCAGGAGATTGACAGAGCAGGAAACAATTTCTGTGTGTCAGAAATAGTGGAGGTTCATAAGGAGTGGGGAGTGACTGCAGATCTCATTTACAAATTTCCATCCCCCAAAATGTGTCTGTCATGCCTGGAGCTGACACTTTATTTATTACCCCTGGAAATTCCTAATGATCTCCACTTCCTTCTCCAGTGTCAAAGACAAACCTCGCTGTACATGAAGATAAAAACAGAGTGCCCTATGTCAAGGTAAAGGAATAATTTCATAATTGAATCCTCAGCTTTTCATTCTTCCCCACAAATGCATTTCTTTACACGTTCCCATTTGCATCCAGTGCGTTTGCTGAAATAATTCAGCTCCTGTCTGAAGCCTTGAATGTTCAGGTTGTATTGGTTCCTGGGTTTAAACAAGTTTCCTGAAATATTAATGGCCTTGAATCATGTTTGCTTTATTTACCTGACTTTGAACATTGCCATTTTGTTAGGATGCTGTTCGATTTTAAGTATTCATATTCCCCTTTCATGTCAGATATGAAAGAGAACAACTTGAGGAATTTTGTTCTCTAATATCTCGCTGCATGCATGCTGTAATCTCACAACAGTTCAGAACAGATTGGCTGGGTTAGGAATTTGGTTTATGGCTTTCTGGGCCCTCACTTGAATGCAATATGCTTGATATGAACATATGTGAGCCTAAATAATGTATATATAATATTTTTCTGTTTCTTCTCAGCTTGAGGAGCGAAAAGAAATCGATAAAATAATTTATTCAGTGATACTGCATTGAGAGAGAAGGACTTTGCACTTTGTAGTTTGAGGGAGAAAAATTAACTTGGGTAGGAAATCTAACTCAAATTAGGAATATGTGTCGTATCATCCCGTGTTTTCTGTGGAAAATTTCATGCTGTGTGCCTGGATTTCACCGAGTCTTTAATCCAGTGGGAAAAAAATTCCCCAATTTCCCCTGGAAGTCACCCCAGGGCGGGTTCAGATCCATTGCCTTGCCAAGGATCCCATGGGCTGGTGCTGGTTCTGCTAATTATTGTTATTATTAGGCAGTTATCCTGCTAGTTATCATTACTAATGATGTTAGTGCTAAATGAACCTTGCTGATTCCCACTTGGCCTTTCCAGGGCTGTACAGAAAGGTTTGTGTCCAGTCCTGAGGAGGTCCTGGATGTCATTGATGAAGGGAAGGCCAACAGGCACGTGGCTGTGACAAGTGAGTGTCCCTGGCATCCCCTGCCAGGGGTTTTCCTGCTCCCAAGGGGTTTCTGAGCCCTCCTGGCCACCAAGCACTTGGAGTTAACTTTGGGAATGGTTTGATGCAGCTGAAATTATGACACAGGATCTCCAGGTGGGAAGAGACCTCTGGGATCATCCAGCCCCAGCCCCTCCACTCACCCAGTGCCACAGCCAGGCTGTTTGAAACACTCCAGGGATGGGCACTCCACCAGCTCCCCAGGCAGAACATTCCAGCACTTGATCACTCTGGGAAAAGCTTCTTCCTGATATGCAGCCTGTATTTCCCTTGGTGCAGCTTGAGGCTCCTCTGGTTGTGTCAGTGCTGCAGACAGAGCCCACCCCCAAAGCACAGCCCCCTCTCAGGGAGGGAGGAGGGCACCCCTGGGGCTCCTTTGGTCCAGGATAACTCCCAAGGGTCCCTCTCAGGGTTTGTGTTCCCAGGAGGGCACCCCTGGGGCTCCTTTGGTCCAGGATAAACCCCCAGGGTTCCTCTCAGGGTTTGTGTTCCCAGGAGGGCACCCCTGGGGCTCCTTTGCCCAGGATAAACCCCCAGGGGTCCCTCTCAGGGTTTGTGTTCCCAGATGGACACCCCTGGGGCTCCTTTTGCTCCAGATAACCCCCCAGGGTTCCTCTCAGGGTTTGTGTCCCCAGGTCACCCCAGACTCTCCTTTTCTCCAGGATAACCCCCCCCCCATCTCCCTCAGCCCTTCCTCTCAGGGTTTATGTTCCCAGGAGGGCACCTCTGAGTCTCCTTTTCTCCAGGATAAACCCCCCAGCCCTTCCTCTCAGGGTTTGTGTTCCCAGGAGGGCATTCCTGGGGTTCCCTTTTCTCCAGGATAACCCCCCAGGGGTCCCTCTCAGGGTTTGTGTTCCCAGATGGACACCCCTGGGGCTCCTTTGCTCTAGGATAAACCCCCCAAGGGTCCCTCTCAGGGTTTGTGTTCCCAGGAGGGCACCCCTGGAGCTCCTTTGCTCCAGGATAACCCCCAGCCCTTCCTCTCAGGGTTTGTGTTCCCAGATGGACACCTCTGAGCCTCCTTTGCTCCAGGATAAACCTCCCAGGGGCTTCTCTCAGGGTTTGTGTCCCAGATGAACACCCCTGAGTCTCCTTTGGTCCAGGATAACCCACTCCAGCTCCCCCAGCCCTTCCTCTCAGGGTTTGTGTTCCCAGGAGGGCACCCCTGGGGTTCCCTTTTCTCCAGGATAACCCCCCAGGGGTCCCTCTCAGTGTTTGTATTCCCAGCAGGGCACCCCAGACTCTCCTTTTCTCCAGGATAACCCCCAGCTCCCCCAGGGGTTCCTCTCAGGGTTTGTATTCCCAGCAGGGCACCCCAGACTCTCCTTTTCTCCAGGATAAACCCCCCAGCTCCCCCAGCCCTTCCTCTCAGGGTTTGTATTCCCAGCAGGGCACCCCAGACTCTCCTTTTCTCCAGGATAACCCCCCAGCTCCCCCAGGGGTCCTCTCAGGGTTTGTATTCCCAGCAGGGCACCCCAGACTCTCCTTTTCTCCAGGATAACCCCCCAGCTCCCCCAGGGGTTCCTCTCAGGGTTTGTATTCCCAGCAGGGCACCCCAGACTCTCCTTTTCTCCAGGATAACCCCCAGCTCCCCCAGGGTCCCTCTCAGGGTTTGTGTCCCAGCAGGGCACCCCAGACTCTCCTTTTCTCCAGGATAAACCCCCTAGCTCCCCCAGGGTTCCTCTCAGGGTTTGTATTCCCAGCAGGGCACCCCAGACTCTCCTTTGCTCCAGGATAAACCCCCCAGCTCCCCAGGTTTAAAAGGCATTTTCCCCCAAATGTCCCTTTTCCCCTGGGATTTCAGACATGAATGAGCACAGCTCGAGGAGCCACAGCATCTTCCTCATCAACATCAAACAGGAGAACGTGGAGACAGAGAAGAAACTCAGTGGGAAGCTCTACCTGGTGGACTTGGCTGGCAGTGAGAAGGTAAAAATCTCCTTTTTTCCTGCCCTGCTCCCCCTTGGATCCAGCTCTGAGGGTGTCTCACTTTAGGTTATATTTAATTTTAATTATTTTAAAAATATGGGATGGAGAAAAGGAGCTCTTCAGAATTATTGACATGAAAGACAGCCCTCCAAAATCTACATTTATACTGGAGTGAGTTGAAGCAGTGTATTTTTATAAAGCTTCACATTTACATCTGTGTAGCTGAAAAATATTTTGATATAATTTATCAAATTAGACATATTTTAACTCACTTATAGTGCCATAGGTGTTTTGGTGATTATTTCACCTTTCTAGGGTTTTTTTGTAATCATTTCACACATTAAATGAATGAAATACCAGCAATTAATGCAGTTTTCAAGTCTGCTCTACTGAATCTTGATTGTGGTGATTATTTCTGCTTTCTAATGTAGAAAAAAACCCCAGAAAACGACTTTTTTTTTATTTATTTACCAAAAGAGTAATGGTTTAGATGGAAAAATAGCTCCTGATTCTCATTCTGATGTGTTCTGGAGTGTCCAAAATCAGCTTTATTGGGATTTTGGGTTGCTCACTGGGACACCTTGATTGATAATCCAGGGGTGCAATGCAGAAGTGATTTGTCAGAGTAATTAACCATGTTAATGTCTAGGATTGCCCAGAGATGTTAATTAAAAGCTTTTTATGATGTTTACAAAATGAGAGCCTGGGCAGGCACTCCTCCCCTGCTGAAAAACCAATTTGTGTGGTTTGTTATGTCAGGGCATGGTACAGAAAACTGAAATATGGATTTCTTGGGTAGGTTGGGTTTTTTTTTTAAAAGACATAACTGCTTTTCCTTCGTGTCATGGGGAGTTTTTAGGTGAAAGTACAGAGGGTTTAATGCAGAGAAAAATATATGGCTTTAGCTTGTATTTGGATATTAAAAAAAAATCCAAATTTTGTTTTATTTGTGTAGCAGCAGAAAGAAAAAATCCCAGCAAGTTAGGATGGTGTAAAATAGAATTTAGCAGTCATGGGACACAATGCATTTGTCTTGGTGTGCAAATGGGTTTTTTTTCCCACCACATGCCATTTTTGACCTGCAAAAGGAGGCAGTGGCCATGAATAAAATATTTGTTTGATATTCTTTTTTTTTGGTCCATGCAAGCAGGATGCTCACCTGGGGGCTCCCTGTCTGTGTGGAGTGGTGAGCACAGACTTCTCCTTGAATTAAATCAGGGAGTGGGAGAAAAGTGGAATTATGACAAGCTTGCACTAACAAAAAAGCGATGGAAGTCGAGACAAAAATCTGACATAAAAAAGCTGCTGTGAAATTCTCCTGGGCCACGCTGAGCTGGGCTGGGTTTTGCTCCTGCAGGAGCATCTTTAGGCTCAGCTTTGCAAGGCTGGAGCTGTGTGTGCTCTTGCAAGGCTGACTCTTCTCTTTGGCAGGTCAGCAAAACTGGAGCAGAGGGGGCAGTCCTGGATGAAGCTAAAAATATCAATAAGTCTTTGTCTGCTCTGGGCAATGTGATCTCAGCCTTGGCAGAGGGAACTGTAAGTAATCCTGGCTCTGGGGGTTGTTGCTCTGATTCTTTGCCATCCATAGGGGGGAAAAAAAGGAAAAGAGAAATAGGTAATATTAGGGTTCTGATGGGGAAAGTGTTGGCTGGGCAGGCACAAACTGCTTGGTGACATTTGGGCTGAGATAAGGAGTTAATTCTCAGTGGTTTCACCAGGGCAGTTCTCAAATCTTGGCTCAATATTCAGAATATTTGGGTTCTGAAGGGACAGGCACAAATCACTTTGTGACACTTTGGCTGTTCTGCCCAAAATAAGGAATTAATTCTCGGTGATATCACGGGGCAGTTCTCAAATCTTGGCACAATATCAGAATTTTTGGGTTCTGAGGGGAGAAAATATTGGTTGGACAGGCACAAATCAGTGATACTTTGGCTGTTCTTCCCAAAATAATTAAATTCTCAGTGATTTCACTGGGGCAGTTCCCAGATCTTGGCACAACCAGAACATTTGGGTTCTGAAAGGGGAATATGGTGACAGCACAATCATGACACTTGTGTCTGCCGAAATAGAATAATCTCAGTGATTCACGGCATTCCCAAATCTTGCACAATCGATTTGGTTCTGAGGGAGAAATATGTTGACAGCCAATCTGACCTTTGGCTGTTCTGCCTGAAATAAGAATTAATTCTCAGTGATGTCAGTGGGGAACTTCCAAAATCTTGGCACAATCAGAACATTTGGATGAAGGCACAAACCACTTTGTTACATTTTGTCTGTTCTGCCCAAAATAAGGAATTAATTCTCAGTGATATCACTGGGGCAGTTCACAATCAGAACATTTGGGTTGTGATGGGGGGAAACATTGGTTGGACAGGCCCAAAACACTTTGTCTGTTCTGCCCAAAATAAAGAATTAATTCTCAGTGATGTCACTGGGGAACTTCCAAAATCTTGGCACAATCAGAACATTTGGGTTCTGAAGGGACAGGCACAAATCAGTGACACTTTGTCTGTTCTGCCCAAAATAAAGAATTAATTCTCAGTGATGTCAGTGGGGCAGTTCCCAAATCTTGGCACAATCAGAATTTTTGCATTCTGAAGGGACAGGCACAAATCAGTGACACTTTGGCTGTTCTGCCTGAAATAAAGAATTAATTCTCAGTGATGTCACATGGGCAGTTCCCAAATCTTGGCACAATCGTGGCTCCTGCCATGGTGGGCTGACATCCTCTGTTATTACTGGTTAAAATAATTGAGTTGGTGTTTTGTTTGGCTCAGAAAACCCACGTTCCCTACCGAGACAGCAAGATGACCAGGATCCTGCAGGATTCCCTGGGTGGCAACTGCAGGACCACCATTGTCATCTGCTGCTCCCCCTCTGTGTTCAACGAGGCAGAGACCAAATCCACCCTGATGTTTGGCCAGAGGTGAGGTCCTGGAGGCACCCCCTGGCCTTTGGAATTAATTTAATCTCCCAAAAATCCTTGGGGGTTCTGGAAGGGTTAAAAAAACTGGAGAACTTCAGGGAGTTGTCTCTTTATTCCCACTGGGACACAGGAAAATCAGTGTTAGTGTTTCCAGCAGCTGCTCTGCTTGGGAGCAGAGTGGGGAGGGATTGGATAACTGGATTTTTGAATTATTTCCTGGGTGATTTTCCTACAAAGCGTTCTCTTAATTCCTTGAAATTTTGTGGGAATGATAAAGGCCCTGGGCAGTTTTCTGTGGGAAAATTCAGTTTTGCTTTATCCAACGGTGCTGTTGATGCTTTTTAGAGGTGTCTTCTTGAATTCCACCTCGGGGATCATTGTTATGGTTGCAAAAATACCTTTAAAAATTAGGAAAAATGAAGAGTGTGTGCTCTGGAAAGCTTGCTGTGGTAGCTCATGGATGTTTGGAGGAGCTGGACAGTTGAGGAACAAAAAAAGTATGGAAAGATCCAGAAAGAAATCCTCCCTTGCACGTGTGTTTATTGACAAGAGTGATATGAAATGCATTGGGAAAGTTTGCAGAAATAGGTCAGGCTCATTATGTAATTACTGCTTTTGTGGTAATTGAGGAGAACTGGGATCCTTTGGAAAATTACTCGTTTTGTTTGATTGCTGTAGTGGCAGAAAGGAAAAATACTGGCAAGTTAGGAGAGTTTGAAAGAGAGTTGAGCAGTTTGAGGATACAATACCTTTGTTTCTGTTTAATTTTTTTTTTTCCCACCACGTGGAGTTTCTGGATAGCAAAAAGAGGCAGTGGCCAGGAACAAAATCAGGTTGAAGTGTTGCTTTGTAGTTTTTGTTTCCCCTCTGTGAGCTGAACATGATTTTTAGCTGTTGAAGATCCAAACTTTTACTGATCATATCATGTGCTGAGCAAAACCAAGCGTCCTGAGGTGCAGGAATTAAATGAAGAGCATGGACAAGTCTGAACTGCAGCTCCCAAGTTCAATTTCAGTTTACATTCCTCCTGGTTTCATTCCTCTTGCAGTAAAATCTGCCTTTCTTTTTGGGGCAGAGCAATTTTCTGGGTGACTCTGCACATCCTGGCTAAAAATTCAACAGTTTCCTGGGAGGAGGGAGATTTTGAGGTCCTGAGGACCAGGATGGCAAACTGAGGAAAACAGGGAAATGTTTGTGAGCAGTTCCTCATGGAGGGCATTGAATTGTCAGGAAGGAAATAATTTGTATTTCCCTGGGGGGACTGGTGCTCCCTGCAGAGCAGCCCATGGATTATCCATGCACAATGTTCTCTGTCAGGATTTTGGGGGGGAATGCTGCTGTCTCCTGGGGATTCTTTTCCAGGCTCTTGGGTTGTTGTGTCTCGTTTTTCTGATGTGAGATTGGCTTTTGCACGTCAGAATTGGAATTTGAACATTCAGGACCTCAGGGGCAGGAGAGGGAAGGCCCATAACTCATGGCTGATTGCTGATTCCTCCAGTTTTCCTGGGAAAAGAAAGAATTATGTCACCATTAAAAGAAATGTCAGGAATAAAATCCATCTTCAGAGGAGCTCTTGTACCATCAAACTGCACAAGTGCTCCTCTGATAGTAGTGAATCAGCTTTCTCTTTCTCTACTCCATCTTTTCTTGTGTTTTTATCTCATTTTTAATTTTAGTTGTCAGTGAGGGCTTCATCCATCATCAGGAGAAACTTCCTGATGTGCTGGGTTTGGTTTTTTCCCCCTGGTCCAGTTCAATGAGTGGAAGCTTGAGCTATGCTTTTAGCAGAGGCAAGGTGTAAACCCTGACCATCAGGAATTAGTTTAAAAGCACCAGGTTATTTTTAAAACACTTTAAAGGTAATAAAAGTCCTGCTTGCCACAGAGTGCAAATCACTGGAGCTTTATAAACTGCTGGGGGCTTTATCTGTTGTTCTTTCCCTTATCCTCTGCTTTACTCAACAGCACTGGCAGGGGCTCAGTGTCTGAGCTGTGGAGGGCAGAGATCTGAGGCTTTCCTAATTCGTGGTGATTGGTTTGGCTTCCCTTTTCAGTGTGGATTTGCTGGAGTAGGTGCTGGCCATTGTTTTCTGCTTGCTCTGCATTTCCTGGCACAGTCGGTTGGGTTGGGTTGGAGCTGAGCACTTGCACAATAATAAAGTGGTGATAGTTGTTAGGAGGGTGGAAATTTGGGATATTTTTGTGTAGGGAGGCAGGAACTCCTGAGCCTGGCTCCAGAGGCTCTGAAGTTTTCCTTTCCTTTCTTTTCTTTCTTTTTCCTTTCCTTTTTTTCCTTTCCTTTTTTCCTTTCCTTTTTTTCTTCCTTTTCCTTTCCTTTCCTTTCCTTTCCTTTCCTTTCCTTTCCTTTCCTTTCCTTTCCTTTCTTTCCTTTCCTTTCCTTTCCTTTCTTTCCTTTCCTTTCCTTTCCTTTCCTTTCCTTTCCTTTCCTTTCCTTTCTTTCTTTCCTTTCCTTTCCTTTCCTTTCCTTTCCTTTCCTTTCCTTTCCTTTCCTTTCCTTTCCTTTCCTTTCCTTTCCTTTCCTTCCTTCCTTCCCTTCCCTCCTTCCCTTCCTTCCTTCCTTCCCTTCCTCCTTCCCTTCCCTTCCCTTCCTTCCCTTCCCTTTCCTTCCCCTTTCCCCTTTCCCCTTTCCCTTTCCCCTTTCCCCTTTCCCCCTTTCCCCTTTCCCCTTTCCCCTTTCCCCTTTCCCCTTTCCCCTTTCCCCTTTCCCCTTTCTCCCTTTCCCCTTTCCCCTTTTCCCCTTTCCCTCCCTTTCCCCTTTCCCTTCCTTTCCCCTTCCCCTTTCCCCTTTCCCCTTTCCCCTTTCCCCTTTCCCCTTTCCCCTTTCCCCTTTCCCCTTTCCCTCCCCTCCTTTCTTCCATTTCCCTTTCTTTTCCCTTTTCCCCTCCTCTTCCTCACCTTGGCCACTTCCAGGGATGGGGAAATCCACATTTTCCCTGTTCCTCTCCCTGTGTCTCATGGCCAAATTCCCCCTCCCCAGTGCTGAGCTGGCTTGTGTTGGGCAGGGCCAAGACCATCAAGAACACGGTGTCTGTGAACCTGGAGCTGACAGCAGAGGAGTGGAAGAAGAAGTATGAGAAGGAGAAGGACAAAAACAAGAGTTTGAAGAACGTGATCCAGCACCTGGAGCTGGAGCTGAACAGGTGGAGGAATGGTAGGTGCCAAAAATCTGGGAGCTGAGCTCCTGCCCTGAATCACCACTCTGGTGAATCACTGAATGGAAACTCACATTCCAGAATAACAATGGAAGGGGAAGGAGGAAAAGCCAGGCAAGGCAGCAGCCCTTTGTAGGAAAAAGCAGTGAAAATGGCAAAATTGGTGATTTCAGGGTGGAGAACAGCAGAGGCATCGTTAGTTGTAATATTGTTAATGATAGTAATAAAAAAAGGGGAAATGTCATTATATTAGGGTGGGGTTTTTTTTGAAATATCTCTGCTCCTCAGGCAGGAGATTCATTGGGCTTTAAGGTAATTGGACCTTGGGTTTGGGGATTTTTTTATAATTGAATTTCCCATTAGAATAATTAGTCCTTTAGTGACAGGGAGTGGCATCTGGTGAGGAGAATCACCACTTGTCAGCTGCTGTGGCTTCTAAATGTCACTTTTCTTGAGAACAGCCAATTTTCCAATTAGAAACGTGGAGAATTGCTGTTCAGTGTAGGTTGTAACATCAGCTCTTGGAAGGTACAAGAGGCAGAATAAGGATGCACACAAACGAAAGGATTTGCATTGGAAAACAAATTGTAAGGATTTAATTTAATCTGAAACGCTGGCAAATAAATTTAGCAAACCAGCCTTAGTTTGAATCCTTTATTTCACATTTTAAAAAGCAACCCCAACCAACAAAAAATAAATAACAAAACCCAATCCAAAGCCCTTTTTTTTTGGTTTTTTTTTTTTTTTTTTGGTGGGTTTTTTTTTTTGTTTTTTTGTTTTAGAAGAGCCTGGATGTGTCCCTTTGTTGAAATATCCTCATCCCCTCCCTCAGTGCTGCTGTTCCATCAGGGTTACCCAGCAATGCATTCCAAAGATTATTGATTTCTTGTCCTGCAATCCCAGCCCCTGGAAGGATGGAGGCGTTTTTGCAAACACATCTTGGGTGATATTCCACCAGTTTATTCCAGGAATTAAGGATTTATTCCACAAAAGGAAAGCTTGGTTCTCACGGAGGGTTTCAGCTTCCAGGCTTTCTGTTTTACAGGCAGGAGGCTCTCAGGCCATGAATGAGAAATTAAACATTCCTTTTGGGAAGCTCCTGGTGGATTCTCCCCAGGCTGAGGAACAATTTTTTTTGTGTACAAGGCCCTGCATTCTGACCAAACCCCCCTTTCCTTCTCTGCTCCTCCAGTGAAATCCAACAGGGAAAAAAATCAATTCTCATTTCCCTCATTAATAATAAAAAAAAAATGCCATCAAGCCTTCAGAAATAGGGCAGAAAATATTTGGAGTGGAATTCCTTGAGAGAAGTGATGCTGCTTGATTTCAAATTCCACCTTTTTCATGCTTTAAGCTGGGGGAAAAAAAAATTATCTGCTGAGTTGGTTGTGCTTTTTCTTGCCCTTTTTGATTTGCTTTGGGGCCTCACTCAGCCCTTCTGGGCTTTGATATTTTGGTCCTGTTGACCTGTCCCACTGCCAGGGAGATAAATTGGCAAGAGGAATGGCTGGTAAAGCTTTCAGGAGCTAAAATACTGGAGTTTTTCTTGGAAAAAAAAATCTTTAACCTTCCCACCCCCTGAGCAACGTGGGCAGCATCCAGGGGCTCCCTGAGCTTTTTTGGGATTTAATTTCTGCCATGAGCAGCTCACCCAACCCTCATCTCTGAGCCTGTAGTTGTAACCCAGCGCTGTTCCTGAAGGAAAATATTCCTTGGGAACAGGGAATTTGTAGGAAATGTGTCTGCTGGGCACAGGCAACCTCTGGAAGTTGGGGGTTGTGCTGGAATTTGCAAGGTTAAAGTTGGATATTGAGTTAAATATGGCTGTGCTGGTAATCCAGGAGGGAAGGGAAGGAAAAAGGAAAGGAAAAAGGAAAAAGGAAAGGAAAGGAGAAAGGAAAGGAGAAAGGAAAGGCAAGGCATGGGGATTTTAGGCTGGAATTTAGAAGGTTCCCTCCTTTTCTACACCTCTGTTAATCCATGGAGCTCATCCTGACTCTCAAGGGAGCGAAAGGGGCACCAGGAGTTCTGTGCTTTCAGTGTTCAACCTGCTGCTGGATTTTATAGGATCAGTGAGGTTGGAAAAGACCTCCAAGGTCCTGGAGTCCATGGAGCTTGCATTTCCCTGGGATCAGCATGGCCACCTGGCTCCTCCTGGCCGTTTGTATCCCTGGAAGTGGCGCCAAGCCCTTCCTGGCTGCGCCGGGTCCCTCGGTGAGTGGCAGCGACCCTCCTGAGGCACCCCCGGATTTGGGATTGTGGGATTCGCTCCCTGCAGGAGAAGCTGTGCCCGAGGAGGAGCAGATCAGTGCCAAGGACCAGAAGAACCTGGAGCCCTGTGATAACACGCCAATCATTGATAACATCTCGGCCGGGGTGGGCAGCATCTCCACGGAGGAGAAGCAGAAATACGACGAGGAGATCGCCAGCCTGTACAGGCAGCTGGATGACAAGGTGGGGGATCCAGGGGGAATGGGGGATTCCAGGGGGATCCAGGGGGAGTGGGGGATCCAGGGGGAATGGGGGATCCAGGGGGATCCGGGGGGAGTGGGGATCCAGGGGGAATGGGGGATTCCAGGGGGAGTGGGGGATTCCAGGGGGATCCAGGGGGAGTGGTGGATCCAGGGGGAATGGGGGATCCAGGGGATCCAGGGGGATCCAGGGGGAGTGGGGGATCCAGGGGGAATGGGGGATTCCAGGGGGATCCAGGGGGAGTGGGGATCCAGGGGGAATGGGGGATTCCAGGGGATCCAGGGGAGTGGGGGATCCAGGGGAATGGGAATCCAGGGGGATCCAGGGGAGTGGGGGATCCAGGGGGAATGGGGATTCCAGGGGGATCCAGGGGAGTGGGGGATCCAGGGGAATGGGGGATCCAGGGGATCCAGGGGGATCCAGGGGAATCCAGGGGGAGTGGGGGATCCAGGGGGGAATGAGGGATCCAGGGGAATGGGGGATCCAGGGGGAGTGGGGATTCCAGGGGGATCCAGGGGGAGTGGGGGATCCAGGGGGGAATGAGGGATCCAGGGGGAATGGGGGATCCAGGGGGAGTGGGG